>LGRX02000598.1:0-10391 GCA_001247695.2 Cymbomonas tetramitiformis | reverse complement strand
TTCGGGGTATATCTAGCTTAGGGTTTATATTATTATGGGAGTTTATCCAGACACAGTTCGAGACCCTGTGATATCTAGTGAACTAGGATATTCCGGTAGGTCGTGGCCCCATCCACGCTATATTCCACATTGCTTTTGGCCATGATTGGCTAAAACAGCCGCTTTGGTAGGTGGTGCGCACCGGCGCGTTTGGGTGCGCGTGGGAAATTTGGGATGAGCAGCTTTTGAGTGTTTGATCGGCGGCTATGGGGGTTCGACCTGGATCGGACTTTGTCGGCGCAATGTCCTTGTACGGTTTTCTCTTTGCCTTGATCCAGCAATCTACCGTTCCTTGGGCTGGTGACTGCAGCACCTTCGACCTCGACTTCGTCTTCCAGTGCCCCTCGCTGCCATGGTTTTACCGCTCTTCGCATGGCTGTGTACTCACATTCTCCCCACGCCGCTACCCTTACGCGCCCCAGCGTACCACCTCCCATCAGGCTCTCTACGTGATGGTTTCTACAAGATCCAAAAAGTCCCTTATGAGGGACTCCGACATCGATGCCTCTCTAAGGCTGACCGACGCGGTGCGCAACACGCCGACGGTCAAAACCCCGACTTTTGCGTATCCCGCACCTACTTCCAACGAGGACGCCGACGTTGCCACCAGGAAGTATTTGCAGGAGCAGTCCAAGCTCGTTGACGAGATCTACAAGCAGCGGCTGCATCGGTCTTGGGCCAAGGGTATCCGCGAGGATATCCTTGGGGACAAGAAGCATTATTTCAGCGGCACGACTGACGCGAACCTGCTCTCCGACATGGTGGTGCAGCTTCGTACGGAGTTCGCGTCCGCTGGGCTGGAGCTGGCCTCGTTCGATCTGGACGAGCCTATGGCTCTGGTGGTGAGCAAAGTCAACGGCTTGCTCTACGACGTGCTCCAGCTGGTCATCGAAAAGCACAGCAACGCCCACGTTTGGCTTACGGGAACGGACGCGTCTGCTGACCGAGATGGACGGCGTGCTCTGGTGGACGTCATCAAGCGCTGCGTTCCGGTGGCGTTACGGGAGTCTTTCCAGCAGGAGCATGCGGCTCTCAACTATCCCGCCAACGTTGACCCGCAACCCGTTCTGGCTCGAGAGCAGCGTTTGGTGCGGGACAACAAGGCAGCTGACTGGACGCCCACCGAAGCCACCAGGAAGCTCAGCCTGTACACCCGGCTTGACCCGGTGTTCTACGCCGCGGTTAAGGTGCGCTATCCCATGGTGGCCGATCTTGCGACGGTTTCCCTCAGTGACCTTCGCTCTCTGGTGGTTGAGATTTACCAGGCATGGGCGGCGACGGAGGCCGGGAAGGCTGCCTTGACCAGCCCCTCTTCTGGTGGCGCGTCTGCTTTACTCTCCAGCGACGAGCACCAGGTGCTCCTCGGCAAGATCCAGGAGTTGACTGAGCTGGTGCAGCGGCAGTGCGGGGCGGCTCAGCCGGTGGTGCAGCGGCAGCGGGATCCGCCGCAGCGGCAGCACGGGCAGCGACCGCCGCAGGGACGCCAGCCGCAGCGGCAGGGGCAGCCCCAGCGGGGCTTTCGCATGGGTGTGAACAACCCACCCGCCGTGGGCTTCGATCGCGACGAGCAGCGGGCGAAACCGCTCTGTATTCGCTGCAAGAAATCCGGTAAGGAGCTCTATCATTTCTACCGCGACTGCCCTCTTGGCGGTCGCCAACATTCCCCTGGCACGGCCGCGGCTTTCTGCATTCCCATCGACGACGAGGATGCGGAGGGCGTGCACGCCCTCGCCATGTGTGCCGTGTTCCAGGAAGCAGCGGATGAGGGGGCGGACGCCTTTGCCCGTGCGGCGACGGTGTACGGCCCGCCAGCGGTGCTTTGCGGGGGCGTTGTGGGGGGCATTGACGTGTCCGCCTACGGCTTCTCCGTGGACGCGGAGCCACCGGTGACGGGGACGCCCGGTGAGGACATCCTCCGACGGCTGGACGACCTCGCGGCGGAGGTCAACGCGGCCGTTGAGCCTAAGGTACACTACACTCACGCCTCCTTCCTGCCGTCTGGGGGTGTTGACGCGCAGGCTTCGGCTCTGGTGTGTGACTCTGCCGAGGCAGGTGACACACCGGAGGAGCAGGTTCCGGCAGGTGGTGCGGCGGCATCGGCATCCGCCGTGCCGGCCCCTGCTATGCCTGTCTTGGCGGACGAGGAGGAGCTCCTGAAGCTCTACGGCTACGGCGAACCCGTGTCCCTTCAATCGACACGGGTGACCACTACGGCGGGCACGGACGGTGAGTTCAAGGGCGCTGTGGAAAATGTCAACCACGCCGCGGTTGTGCCGGTCGATCTGACTGGCTACGACACGGACGATTACGAAGACTTCGCTGACGGTAGCTTCCGGCTAAAGCCGCGGGCTCCTGCCATTTCGGCAAATCATGCGTCGGAGCCTGCAGCCCAGGCACCTCACTCTGGTGGTGCTCTGGGGGATTGGGGTGACGGTGCTCACCGCACCTACGGTTGCGGCAAGCCGCCATGGGGCTTCCCCGCTCAGCCGGGTTTGTGGGGGATGCCCTTCCTTCTTTCCTTCCTTCTCTTGATTTCTGTCATGGGAGTGGGGGCTGCCGCCTACACGGCGGCCAATGAGATCGACCTTGTGCAGGTATCGGGTCGGGCTGCACCGCAGCCTGTGCTGTGCAGGGGTGATTTATGTATCTACTCTGGTATCGCGGAGCTGGACCCCGTCACTCTGGATGCGGTGCTGCACTCCCTGGGTGCCGCGACGGTGGCTCACCGGCCGCCTGACCCACTGGGGTGCAGTACTGCAATCGGCCACGGTGGGCATTGTGGTGACGGTGCTCCTCTGACCTTTGACACCGAGTAGTTTACTTCTGGTTCTGGCAGTACACCACTTTTCTAGTGGTGTGCTGAGATGTACTTTGACCTCAACTTGGTCTTCAATCTGGTTTATGCTTTTGCTTTGACAACTTTGTATTCTTCAATCTGACTTGCTGGTGCAGACCTTTTCAGTAGTTTAGCAGGACACTCATTGCCTGTATGCTTTTGCTCTTGTACTAGCTAGAGGGTTCCAATTTGTGTATCAGAATTGCACAGTTGGATTAGCAGTTAGGACCTGTCACCCTAGCTCCTGCCCTAACAACTTACACTTCTGACTCTCCTAGCCAGTCACCACCCACAGTGCTGGGGTGGTGTGCTGGAATCTGTATAGGCAGCCCTGACTGGGAGTCCCGGTGCAGGCCCCTATGACAGACCCCTAGGCCAACACTGGACTGCTGACTGATCTGTAGGCTCGTGCTGTGACATACGCTGTGTCACAGGTAGGCTAGACTCCGTTACCGTTGCGAGACCGTTCGGGGTATATCTAGCTTAGGGTTTATATTATTAAGAGAGTTTATCCACACACAGTTCGAGACCCTCTGATATCTTGTGAACTAGGATATTCCGGTAGTGACTGACAGGTAAGTCAGATAAGTCAAGATAAGTTAGGGTAGGAGCTAGGGTGACAAACCTAACTGCTAATCCAACTGTGCCATTCTGATACACAAATTGAAACCCTCTAGCCGGCACAAGTGCAGAAATATACAGGTACTCAGGTCCTGCTAAACTACTGAAAAGCACTGTGGCAGCAAACCAGATTGAAGATTGTAGATGTCAAAGTAAAGCATAAACCAAATTGAAGACCACGTTGAGGTCAAAGCACATCTCAGTGCACCACCAGAAAGTGGTGCACTGCCAGAGCCAGAAGTAAAGCTACTCGGGGTCAAAGTCCAGAGGAGCACCGTCACCACAATGTCCACGGTAGTAGCTTGCAGCACTGCTCTCCAGTGGGTCAGGCGGCCGGTGAACCACCGTCGCAGGCACCCAGGGAGTGCAGTACTGCATCCAGAGTGACGGGGTCCAGCTCGGATATACCGGGGTAGATGCATAAGTCTCCCCTGCACAGCACAGGCTGCGGTGCAGCCCGACCCGATACCTGCACAGAGTCGATGTCATTGGCCGCCGTGTAGGCGGCAGCTCCCACTCCCATGATCGAGATCAAAAGAAAGAGAGAGACAAAGTAATGAAATCCCCACGGGCCCGCGTGTGCGGGGAAGCCCCATGGCGGCTTGCCACAACCGTAGGTGCGGGATGCACCACCAGACTGAGGCACGTGGGTCGCGGACTCCGATGCATGATTTGCCGAAATGGCCGGAGTCCGCGGCTTCACGATGAAGCTGCCGTCGGCGAGGTCCTCGTAATCGTCCGTGTCGTAACCCGTGAGGTCAACCTGCCCGATGGCGGCGTGGTTCACGGTCTGAACGAACCCAGCGAACTCACCGTCCGCGCTCGCTGTGGTGGTTACCCGCGCCGATTGCAGTGGCGCGGGTTTCACATCCTTTCCCTGCGAGACAGGCATAGCAGGGGCCGGCACGGCGGATGCCGATGCCGCCGCACCACCTGCCGGAACCTGCTCCTCCGGCGTGGTCCCCGCCGCGGCGGGTCCGCACACCAGAGCCGAAGCCTGCTGCTCGATGCCGTCAGGAGGCGGGAAAGATGCGTGTGTGAAGTGCACCTGGTGATTGGCCGCGGAGTGAACCTCCGCGGCAAGATCGTCGAGCCGTCGAAGAATGTCGTCCCCTACAGGCTCGTCGGAAGCTGGCCGCTGCTCCACCGCGAAGCCGTAGGCGGACACGTCGATGCCGCCCACCGCTCCCGCACAAAGCACTGCAGGCGGCCCGTACGCGGCAGCCGCACGAGCAAAGGACTCCGCGCCATCGTCCGCTGCCTGCTGAAAGAGCGCACACATGGCAAGTGCATGCACGCCCTCCGCGTCCTCCTCGTCGATAGGAATGCAGAATGCCGCGGCAGAGGTGGGCGGGTGTTGGCGCCCGCCCAACGGGCAGTCGCGGTAGAAGTGATA
The DNA here is from genome assembly GCA_001247695.2 of Cymbomonas tetramitiformis. Taxonomy (NCBI): domain Eukaryota; kingdom Viridiplantae; phylum Chlorophyta; class Pyramimonadophyceae; order Pyramimonadales; family Pyramimonadaceae; genus Cymbomonas; species Cymbomonas tetramitiformis. The sequence goes on along the minus strand of LGRX02000598.1, from coordinate 5,499 downwards.
GCTCTCACCTTTGCCTGCCTTCTTGCACCTGCCGCAGAACGGCTTCGCTCGCTGGTCGTCCCGGTCGAATCCCACGGGCGGCACCTTGTGCTGCCCCATACGGTAGCCCCTCGGCTGCTGCGCACGCTGCTGCTGCTGTTGCCGCTGCTTGTCCCGCTGTTGCCGCACTACCGGAGCGCCCTCCCCGTGCTGCCGCTGTACCAGCTCCTTCAGCTCCGTGATCTTCACGAGGAGGGCGTCGTACTCGCTGCTGGAGAGGTGCGCGGAGATGCCGTCCGCTCCAGAAGCCGCCTTCCCCGTGTCAGTCTGAGCCCAAGCCTGGTAGATCTCTACCACCATGGAGCGGAGTGAGGCCAACGGTACATGGGCCAAGTCAGCAGCCATGGGGTAGCGCACCTTAACCGCAGCGTAGAACGCCGGGTCAAGCCTGGTGTACAGGCTCAGCTTACGCGTAGCCTCCGTAGGTGTCCAGTCGGAGGCCCTGTTGTCCCGCACCAAACGCTGCTCCCGCGCCAAGATCGGCTGCGGGTCCACGTTCGCGGGGTAACGCAAGGCCGCATGCTCCTCTTGCTGCGACTCCCGCAGCGCCACCGGTACGCAGCCCTTGATGATGTCGACCAAAGCTCGCCGGCCATCTCGGTCAGACGAAGCATCCGTACCAGTGAGCCAGACATACGCGTTGCTGTGCTTCTCCACCACGAGAGCCAGCACGTCGTATAGAAGGCCATTCACCCGGCTCACAACCGGGGTAAGGGGGTCGTCGAGATCAAAGGACTTCATCTCCAATCCAGCAGACTCGAACTCCGTACGTAGCTGCACCACCAGGTCGGACAGAAGGCCAGCGTCGTCCGTACCGCGGAAATGGTGTTTCTTGTCACCAAGAACGTCCTCGCGGATGCTCTTGGCCCAGGCACGATGCAGACGTGCCTTGTAGATCTCGTCGGTCAGCCTCGCTTGCTCCTGCAAGTAACGCCTGATGGCCACGTCGGCGTCTTCATTCGAAGCAGGGTCGGGGGCCGGAACAGTCGGTGTCCGCACCGTCGGGCTGTTCCGAACCCCGTCGATAAGCCTCAGCGAGGCATCAATGTCGCTGTCCCTTGTGAGGGACTTCTTTGCTCTGGTGGTAACACCCATAACTCTGAAAGCCTGATGGGAGGTGGGACGCCGGGGCGCGTTCGGGTAATGTTGGGAAGATGCGACGTCACAGTCACGGAAAGAGCGGTAGAGCCATGCGAGCGAGGGGCACTGGAAGACGTCGTCGAGGTCGAAGGTGCTCGAGCCACCAGCCCAAAAATCGGCAGCAAGCGGGATCAAGGCAAGCGTAATACCGTAAATGAACATTGCGTCGACTAGGCCCGGTCCAGGTCGAACCCCCATAGCTGCGGCTCAAAGACGCTCACCGCAAACAGCTCATCTCAAAATTCCCGTGAGTCCCCAAACGCGCCGTCGCGCACCACCTCTCCAAGCGGCTGCTTTAGCCAATCATGGCCAAACTAGCTGTGGAATATGGCGTGGAATGGGTCCACGACCTACTGGAATATCCCGGTTCAAGATATCAGACAGTCAGTGAACCAATATAGATAAACTCTCATAAGAAATAAACCCTAAGCTAGATATACCCGGAACGGTCACGGAGTCGGAACGGTCTCGAGTCTAGCTACCTGTGACACTCGGTGTGTCACAGCACAGGCTTACGGATCAGTCACGGTCCAGTGTTGGCTACCTAGGAATCTGTCATAGGGGCCTGCACCGGGACTCCCGGTCAGGGCTGCCTATACAGATTTCAGCATATGCATACACTCCTCAATTGCGAACTCATGTCCAACTGCACGTGACGACCAGCTTCGCCTCCCTTGCGCGAAGATGATCGTCACGTGAGGTTAGCCATCCGCACTACAACGCCGCGCCCGCACGAACAACCGTAACTACAAACCTGTATTCAAGTAGCTTGTGTCACGCACAATAAACAAGTTTATAGGTTGCCAGGTTCACTTGAGTGGATGTCAATCTACGTGTGACCCGCTAGGCGACTGTCCCCGGAATGCCGGTGCTCAAGGAATGCTATACGACATTCCTTGACGCGACCATAGTACCGTGCTTGCTTAACGCCCGTCAAGCAAGCATAGTGCAAGGCACACGATAAGTTCCAGATAAGTTCAACCGGGTGAAACGCGAATGGCTGCAGATTTCAGCCGCGCTCTCCGCAAACCCAAACCCGATGGCGGCATCCTACCCTACCGGATGCTGGAAAGCGACTGTCCGGACACCGCAGGAGGGTCAAAGGCACACATAAGTCCTCTATATATGCCTTTTTAAACTACCTATGGTGTCCGAATTTCCCATGATGTTGTTTTTCACTGATTTTCAGAGGCCGCGGCATCATCCGCTCAGCCGGTGACCCCCGCAGTCCTACGTGTCGGTGGCCTCCGGGGGAATTCGGACACGATACGTCGACGTGTAAGGTCCGAATTGGTGGGTATTGTATGTCGCCGTATCCCGGCGCATGCCGCGCGGTGGTCGAAAACGGCATGCACTGCAGGATCGACCTGCTATTTTCCCTTGTACAAGATACGATGTGGAGACCGCTTTTCCCCGGCCGGGGCATCTATGACGTGGACCACTCAGCGGGCTGTATTCGAAATAACAGGAACGGGAACAGCATTGGGATCAGGTGTCAAAAGGGCTCGAGTATGAGCATCGTCTATCGAGTGGGCGAATTCAATTAAGGCGCACCGCGATTTAATCATAAAAGCAAAAAGGGAAAAAGCACAATTTTTTGTGAAGTTCGAATTGTTCGCACCAGATATCCCTCTGCTGAATTCTGTCGAACAATGGAGAATACGATTGTTGAGAAAGCGAGGAGTTATTTACAGGGAAGTAAGGAACTGCGACAGGAAGGTAGACGCTCGTTGAGGGAGTTCATATTTGAACAAGACCGAGGTGACTTACTGGCAGTAGTAGAAAAGGGCGACCCGTGCGAGTTCTTGCGGGCTGTATTTTCCACTCTCGAACCTCTGCCCTTCGAGGCAAACGAGGATAATGTGGCTTGTAAAAAGCTGAGGTTAGAACTTATACATCGTGTTCTGAAAATTTTGGGGGAATCACAGCTTTCCGAAAGGTGAGCTGATCATCAGTGCCTCTTATACTGGATATGATCCAGATTCAAGTTCATATCAGGACTTCCCTACCTTCATGGCATATAACGTCCGCGTCCGCGTATCCCCTGCATGTATTCGACTTTTAAAATTTTGACTTTCATGGAAGTGGATTCCCTAACGCAACACACAACCACTGCGATCTCAACGAGTCCTCTCGTGGCTGCACGAACATACCTCAAACATTGTTTTGTTATCCTCTCCTCGGGCTCCGAAGTACTTTACGTGCGGTTTGTCACAGTGTTTTTATTCGCCTGCATAGCTTCAACGTGGAGTTTTTTCCTCGGCATTCGCGTGAAAGACGCTGTTCTGTAAGCTATTTGCAGCACTTTGTGTTGCGCACTTCGTATTATATCTAAAGCAGACAAAAGTAAAGTACGTTCGTTTTACGTCGTCGCCCATAGAATCCACTGTTTTCTCGCGCTGCTTGCTCATAGGAACTCATTTCCTGGTCATAATGTGTTTTCTTTGTACGATGACAGGAGAGCCAACAGCTGGATTGAGATCTTGTTACGAGAGCTTGATTCTATTTCGGTGGCTAGGTTGCCTACGGTAAGACCTCGGGTATCTGGAGGGTGTACAAAATGTTGTGAAGTCAGTAACATGCCTTGCTTGCTACCGAGCAAGGACATCAAGAAGGTGCAGGGACACTTACGTACCTTGCACCACCGTTGGCGCAACAAGCTTTTTGCCGCTCACGATATGGCATATCTTGTCGAATATGTGATCTATATTGCCCTGGCTCAAGAACCCCCACTAGTTAACACGATATCCATTTTTTTTTACGTCTCGCCAGCACGGGTACAAACCTTGGTGCTCCTTTAAAATCACCCTTCCCACGCTTGCGTGACTGACCTGACGTGCTTCCTGAGAAGTACGAACGTTCCTTTGACACCATCACATCCCCGGAGAACTGCCCCAAAGTCACATCATACCTTACTGCTGGGTTGTGGCAGGTTGTAGAAAGCATTTTGGAGCAGTTTCAGGCTAACGCTGGTGAAGGACGTGCTTTGGAGCTTTTACCGAAATGCCTTGCGCTGATCGATGCAAGCAGCAGTTACGTGTTTTTGCCTTCCGATGACATCGGTAGCTCCCTGCCACGCTTTTTCGGACCGCCTCTCTTGCAAACTGCGAACATGGTTTCGGCGTGTGCTGGCAGTGCGGTGTCTGCTCATCGATTTCATGCTGAGGACCAGATCCTATTTTGCCTCGCATTATTCAACCTGCAGGATTGCGCAGCATGCAAGCCGTTTGCTATCCTTGATCTCACGAGACCTTGAAGTGGCCTGCTGACCTGCAGAGCATCTCGACGAAGACGCTGTAACGATGACTCCGGCGGAGTATCGGGGCAAGGCGTTGTCATGCCTCTGCAGCATTGAATGGCCTCTACCTCTAGTTGCCCTCCTGCTCAAAGTCATCCGCGATGCTCCAATGTAAGCGTTGCACCCAGCTAGTTTTCGTTTCGCAGGGGCTCTGATTCACCAACTTGCATGAACGAGCTTGGCTGCCTACACAGTAAGACTTCAAAGCAGATTGACCTCTGCCACTGTGTTGTTTTAGGACGACTGCACAGCTGGAGCAGGTTGTGATGACCGCGCTCAAGCGTAGCCGGAAGCTGGATCTGCAGGAGCTTCCGGCTGTGGCATACCAACTGCTCTTATTATCCAAGCTCGGCCTTAAACGTCTGATAATTCAGGTGCAAGGATGTGCTGCTCCCGTCCAATGAAGCCTAAGCCTGCTTTCTTCACGATGTAAAGATAAAGACAAAGCAAGTCTCGCCACAAGTTAAAAACTTCTCGACGCCGCGCAGGGCATAGTGGAACTCTTCGAATGGCTGGAAGATAGGTGGAAGCATCGAGAGGTGACCAACTTTTCTTCCTTCTCCTGCCTCATCTGTGAAGCCACCTGTCTGTTGAAGTGGCTCTGAGCGCGCCTCCCTGCCTCGAGTGTGACATCCCCTGTCTATAGAAATGCCTATATGTGAGTACACCTCCGATGCCTTCTTGATACAAAGGATGTGTGCACGAAGTACTCATCTTCGAAAAGTGCAATACAAAATATATCCGCCTGTCCAATACTAACAACACTGGGTGTAAGCTTAAATATTGAGTGTACTTATATATGCATGCATATTTGCCTGGAGGACACGCTTCGTGGTTTGATATAGAGGGGTGATCGTCTCGATGCATAGGGCTCAAAGCAAGCCGGGCATGACCAGCTGCGTCATATCCAGGGCACCATAATGTTGCACATCAACTTTGCAGCCAAACAAGACCCCGAGCTCGGCCAGGTGTGAGCCACGCATAGACCATCCCCCGAGCTCGGCCAGGTGTGAGCCACGCAT
>LGRX02000593.1:0-11183 GCA_001247695.2 Cymbomonas tetramitiformis | reverse complement strand
AAGTGGCCCCCGTGGCGCTGTGACGTGGTAGGGCTTCAAGTGGCCCCCGTGGCGCTGTGACGTGGTAGGGCTTCAAGTGGCCCCCGCTGTATGCGCTGAATTGCATACAGCATTCAGGGTTCAGGGTTCAGGGTAGGGTTCAGCATAGGCAGAGATGTACAGCATTTAAGAATTAGGGCCTATGGTAGTGTTCAGTGTAGGCCAAGGTGAAATTGCACATCAGCTGAGACGGGTGGGTTTCCGGGAGCAGATTTTGTGCAATCCGCCATTTCTTTCTGCCGCTTCCTGCAAGGGCCGCACAACTGGTGCGAAGGGCCTCCTCCGTGCACTCATCAATCTTACTCCAGATTTTGACTGGCTACCTTTGTTTGTCTCTGCCGGTCAACGGCTGTACGCAGTACTCTTTGAAACGAGGGGATCGCTGGCATGGCAACACGTGGTCATCGTGTTGAGCTGTAGTGGACCCTCGTTGCTGCCCTTGTCCGTCATGTTGGCTTCGATGATCCTCAATCCGAATCCCTGGCAGCCATGGAAGGCTGCTGTTTTGCGTGCCGTTTATGAATGTAGGTAAGGGGACATGGTAGATGGTATGTGAATGAGCTTTTATGCAGACATGTTTCGGCATGGGTACCACTTTTTCAGTTATGCTGCCGAATGTGGTCTCGGTCATCACTGCATCTTGGCCCATAAGGCGTGTGGAAGAGTGTGATGTAACTGGGCAGTGCTGATTGCTGGGCTTGAAATGGCGCCTGAAGGTTCTAACAGCTCTGGGTCATCACGGGGGGTGTGTTTTGTCATCAGACGAAGGGACAAGTGCATTAGTGGGAGGTGAGACCGGCCTGGAGATTTACCCTGCTATCTGTCAAAGCATCCGCCGCAGTAAGCCTCCACTGCTAGCAGATGGTGGCATTCTGATTGTCCAACTTCCAGGAGGGGCTCGGGCGGCCCGCCAGGTGTCGCAGCTCTGCCAGCAGGTCAGTGGGCCCAAGTCCATTGTTTGCATTTTCACTGACCATCCACATTCACTTGGCCAGCTTATCCCATCATAGATGTCACATCCTTTTCCTTCAGCCGGCATCCATGGCCAAACTGTAGTGCATGTGCTGTCATGTGACATCTTCATTCCCCGCATTGGTACCCATCAGCTACGTGTGTCCCTCCGCTGTCAGCTTCTTTCTGTCGCTGCCTTCATGAGTGTTGCCATGATGACACCACAACATGTCCAATATTGTTTGCGCAGGAAGGATTTCTTGTGAAAGAGACACGATCAGATGATCGAGGAATTGCCCGCTGCATGCTGCTTTGTATGGATTGCCAGACCTCAGGGAAGTTTTAGAACATGAATGTCTCACGGGTCACCCTATGTCGAATGCCTTATCAGCGCACGATAGCTCGCACACGTGCACTGAAAATTGGCACGCGTATCAGTTTATGTATGCACACATTACAGTGTGTATACGTATATTGCATATGCGCACGCTTGTCATCGATTGTCGATTTATAATTCTAACTGAGACATACATTGCCCCCTGAGCGAGATGTGCTGAACGTCATGGCACTGACAAATATGCGTACACAGATGTACACTGGATTTGATAACGCCCTGAAAACCCTGATATCTCCTTGGGCCAGGTGGTATCCGGTAGGGCTTCAGAACACTGCCTGGCGTTTGAATAGCGATTCTGTGATTTTGGGGGTCTGCCACGGATGTTTCCGTATGGGACGAGTTCTTTATTAAACGTCGCGATGTGCATAATCATTTTGCTGGTACTTTTGGGAGCGCGTAGAGCATAGCATAGTTGAACTCCGGTGCAGAGCCCAAATATGACCACCCGCCAGTTCAGTAGAGCTATAAATGACAGGCGATGAAAAGTACCGTACACATAAGTTCCGCATAGAGTTGGGTTGCGTCCCTTACTGATATTGCCACCGAATTCAAAATACCCGTCGTCGCGATAACGGGGTGATTTTGTAGCTACCCACTACCATTTTTGTAGAGACCGTGTCATTTTTGTAGCTACCCCAGAACCGTCCGGGAAAATCCACGGACATTATTCGTTCTCTTATAGGGGAAAGGGAATTTTCCCTGGGGATTCCCAGGGCACAACCCAGTGTTCCAGTGTGCGCAAGGATGCATCACCACACGACACCGCCCTCAGGTTTTGTGTAGCCATACTACCCAGTGCATCCTGCGGTACGGGGCGAGCCAAGTCGAAGGAAGCAGATAAAGTAGATATTACCTAATTTTTGAGAATTTTGAGAATACCGATTTTGTAATTTGAAGATCTTCGTCGACCATAACATTGCATCAACTGTATATCGACCGCCCGATCGCGATATACTGACTTCTAACCGTGCGATTGGTCGGCAGTTTGAAGGTCTTCGTCGACCATATAAATATTCAGTTTTTACATCAACTGTGCGACCGCCCGTTCGGCCACCCGATCCAGATATACTGACTTATGACCGTGCGAGTTGTAGTCACAACTAGCAGATTCGATCGGATACTCACGCATCGTGATTGAGGATATGGCGATATCTTTGATATCGTGATTTTCACGATTACCGTCACTTCTGCAGCGTCAATCCTGGCCGCACTGCTTGTTTTTTGTCACTTACTGTGGAGTTCGTTTTGTATTTCTGCATTCGTTGACTAACTGTTTTACCACTGCGCTATTTATGTCAGAGGAGGTGCTGTATGGTGTCTGTTGGTAGGTTTGCGTCTTGAGCCTGACAGCAAAGCTATCGTGCGATGTCCAGCAGCCGCACAGCAGCCGCATCCCGCCAGCAGTCGCATCTTCCGATATTTCACTGACACAGATTGGTTGAACGCGAACTCGTGGTGATCGCTTATTTTTTTGATAAAATCAACAACTCCCAGCGATGAAAAAAAGCAAATGATGGGTCAAATTTCGCGGGGGAAACGTCGGTCAAGTCAAAATCGGCGTGTGGTAAGCCAATTCGTTGGTCTAAAAGTACTGCTCGTGCAGAAAGTCAAAGGACTCGCAACGTAGCGTGGTTGAAGGGTTTGTGCGAGCCGTATCGTGAGAAATGCTGGCGTGGTAGTCGATAAGGGCGACGAATCTGTGGTAGTAGTGTGGTGTAGTCGTAAAGAAAGAAAGAAAATACGACGTGGTTCTTGTAGTACGGTCCGCAAAGACGTGGTAGTCGCTGAAGCACGACGTGGTGTTCTGGTGGTCGGTGCGGTCGACGAGACGGAAATTAGATTATCCAAAAAGACAAAGCAATCAGTAAAGTGGTGCAGCCATAACCTGATAGAAACTGTGATACCGCGGTACAGTGAAGAAGATATATATACATATATATGCTGTAGCCTGAAAGCATATTCAGCCTAGATGCATTTTTAGCCTAGATGCATGTTTAGTGCAGATGCATATTCAAAAATAATACAAGTAATAAATAATGGTAGTAGTCTAGAAGACAGGCAGGCAGGTGATACCCATGGTTCTTGGTGATGGCTTGTACAAGCCTAGTTCTTGGCAGTCTAATCTTGGAAGGGGTTGTTCTACGAGAGCATGTGTGACATCCTACATGCTACTATGGTTATGTCTTGCGGGGTCTTCCTCGCCCTCGGGCGCCATTTTCCGAGGTACCCTGTGCCTTCCTTTGCTTTGCAATGGAAGCCCTCGACTTGGAATAGCAAGGCTTGCAGAACCCCTTGCACCAAAGCTTGTGCGTGGGTTTCTTGCACATTTCACAGATTGGGGCATTTGGCCGATTGGCCAAGCCATCTTGTAGGTCTTGCAACCGCTTGTCTTGAACTGCATAGGCTTCGTCACAGCGGGGTTTCTGCGAGAGCAAGAATTGCTCCATCTGTAGAGAAGTGGAAATGTGTAAGAGTTTGTGAGGTCCATAAGTGAAATGGGGATTACGCACATCCGAGGCCCGCAAATTGAACATGGACACACAAGTCAAATCAGGCGGAAGGAAGAATGCGGTACGCATGCATGCAGAGGCGCACCTGAGGAAGTGTGGATTCCCCACGAGCCTTGAACATGCTGAGCATGGAGATGGAGATGGCGCGATCGAACGTTTTCCCCCACAGATGGTCTAGTAAGCGAACGGAAGACTTGCTGATGACTTCGTTCACCATATAGGGCCCGGTGGCAGCAAATCCCAGGAGCTTGCTCGTGGTGATCGCGGAGCGTTGGGTTGTTGTGCGGCGCAACATTACCAGGTCGCCTACCATAAATTGAGCCTGTGGCAAGGGAGAAGTGCAAGCATGTTAAGTAATGTTGGGTGAAAGACTGGGGGATATGTTAGAATGGGGCGCCAAGGAGGGCGCCAAGGGGGGCGACAAGGGGGGCGCCAAGGAGGGCGCCAAAGAGGGCGCCAAAGAGGGCGCCAAGGAGGGCGCCAAGGAGGGCGCCAAGGAGGGCACCAAGGAGGGGGCCAAGGAGGGCGCCAAGGAAGGCGCCAAGGGGGGCGCCAAGGGGGGCGCCAAAGAGGGCGCCAAAGAGGGCGCCAAGGGGGGCGCCAAGGAGGGCGCCAAGGAGGGCGCCAAGGGGGGCGCCAAGGGGGGCGCCAAAGAGGGCGCCAAGAAGGGCGCCAAGGAGGGCGCCAAGGAGGGCGCCAAGGAGGGCGCCAAGGAGGGCGCCAAAGAGGGCGCCAAGGAGGGCGCCAAGGAGGGCGCCAAGGAGGGCGCCAAAGAGGGCGCCAAAGAGGGCGCCAAGGAGGGCGCCCAGGGAGGCGCCAAAGAGGGCGCCAAGGAGGGCGCCAGGGAGGGCGCCAAGGAGGGCGCCAAGGAGGGCGCCAAGGAGGGCGCCCAGGGAGGCGCCAAGGAGGGCGCCAAGGAGGCAAGTACCCTATTGTCTCCACTATAAAGCCATTGAGTGGGGGTCCATAACCCACGCACCATTGGTGAGATGCCTTTTGGCACTCTCCGCCGGGCGTCTCGCGGCTAGTTTTGACATTCTAACCAAATCACTGGGCGCCAAAGAGGGCGCCAAGGAGGGCGCCAAGGAGGGCGCCAAGGAGGCAAGTACCCTATTGTCTCCACTATAAAGCCATTGAGTGGGGGTCCATAACCCACGCACCATTGGTGAGATGCCTTTTGGCACTCTCCGCCGGGCGTCTCGCGGCTAGTTTTGACATTCTAACCAAATCACTGGGCGCCAAAGAGGGCGCCAAGGAGGGCGCCAAGGAGGGCGCCAAGGAGGCAAGTATCCTAAGTATTGTCTCCACTATAAAGCCATTGAGTGGGGGTCCATAACCCACGCACCATTGGTGAGATGCCTTTTGGCACTCTCCGCCGGGCGTCTCGCGGCTAGTTTTGACATTCTAACCAAATCACTGGGCGCCAAAGAGGGCGCCAAGGAGGGCGCCAAGGAGGGCGCCAAGGAGGCAAGTACCCTATTGTCTCCACTATAAAGCCATTGAGTGGGGGTCCATAACCCACGCACCATTGGTGAGATGCCTTTTGGCACTCTCCGCCGGGCGTCTCGCGGCTAGTTTTGACATTCTAACCAAATCACTGGGCGCCAAAGAGGGCGCCAAGGAGGGCGCCAAGGAGGGCGCCAAGGAGGCAAGTACCCTATTGTCTCCACTATAAAGCCATTGAGTGGGGGTCCATAACCCACGCACCATTGGTGAGATGCCTTTTGGCACTCTCTGCCGGGCGTCTTGCGGCTAGTTTTGACATTCTAACCAAATCACTGGGCGCCAAAGAGGGCGCCAAGGAGGGCGCCAAGGAGGGCGCCAAGGAGGGCGCCAAGGGGGGCGCCAAGGAGGGCGCCAAAGAGAACGCCAAGGAGGGCGCCAAGGAGGGCGCCGAAGAGGGCGCCAAGGAGGGCGCCGAGGAGGGCGCCAAGGAGGGCGCCAAGGAGGGCGCCAAGGAGGGCTCCAAGGAGGGCGCGAAAGAGGGCGCCAAGGAGGGCGCCAAGGAGGGCGCCAAGGAGGGCGCGAAAGAGGGCGCCAAGGAGGGCGCCAAGGAGGCGCCAATCCATGTTGATGGTAAAAGAGGCATAAAGGTTGGGGATCGGATTGGGTAGGCAAACCTTGCGGCCGGAAAGGAGAGAGTGGTTGTATTCCTTTTGGTAATGTTCACGGTGTTCATCGGCTTCCTTTCGAATGGCATGACGAAGGGTAAGCTGGTCGGCGATCAAGAGTGGACGAGCAGGGGCGGCATTTGGATCAGCCGTCGGCGGGGGCGCTTCGGTCAATGACGTGGCCAGAAAAGTGGCAGGGGCGCGACAGTACTCGTACTCGAACGGAGTGATGCCGGTGGGCCGGTAGAGCTGCTTATTCTTGATGTCGAGGGCCATTTGGATGGCATCAGCATGAGAAAGATTTGGATCTTGGCTGAGCAAGGAGCGCATGATACCGAGGAAGGCTTTGTGGGCGCACTCGATGATACCATTCTGATTTGGTTTTCCGGGCTCGATGAGAACAATAACCACGCGGAGATGAGCGCATAATATCTGTGATATGAACATGAAATGGAGATTAGGGAAACATTGGAAGTATGTGGCTAGAGGATGCGAGCTGCCGCCATGTCTGTCTGATACGAATTTTGGTATGCTATAATAGCACCCAGATCCCATCCGTGAGCGGCGCATGCAGCGATGGGATCACACGTCTGGAGTTTGATGAGCCAGTTGTGACCTCCAACCTTGGGACGAGCAGGTTGGTGGGCAGGGCGCCTATGAGAGATATGCTTATAAGGCGTCGGTGGTGTGGGCCGGGGAGCGCTAGCTAGGTGGACTGCCGGTGTGGGCCCATAGAGCACCGGGTAGGTGGATGGACTGCGGGTGTGTGGGCCTAAGGAGCACTGATTGGCTGAAGTGCCGGTGTGTGCCCAGGGAGTGCTGACTGGTGGCACTGCCGGTGTGAGCCCATGGAGCGTTGGCTGACTGGATGGACTGCCGGTGTGTGGGTGAGGGCGAGAGCGCTGGCTTGTTATGATGGGAGTGGAAGGGGAATGGATGGAAGGGTGTCGATCGGAATGACGGTTGGGTGGGGTGAGGTTGTGGTTTTCCTGTGGAAGAAAGCACACCTGGATTATTTCAGCGGTGAAAGCGAGTCCGTTATCACATCTTATGTGAGTGGGTGGGTCTTTGCCGCTCCAAGCCGTCAGGAGGCACTGAGCGACAACATAGGCCTGAAAGAACAGGCACGAGGTTCATAAAGAGAAGTGTCATGAAAGTGTATGGTTATTGGGTTGAAAGCGCTACAGACAAAAGCGCTAATGACAGGGCGCCAAGGGGGGCGCCAAGGACGGCGCCAAGGAGGGCGCCAAGGGGGGCGCCAAGGACGGCGCCAAGGAGGGCGCCAAGGAGGGCGCCAAAGAGGGCGCCAAGGAGGGCGCCAAGGGGGGCGCCAACGGGGGCGCCACGGGGGCGCCAAGGAGGGCGCCAAGGAGGGCGCCAAAGAGGGCGCCAAGGAGGGCGCCAAAGGGGGCGCCAACGGGGGCGCCAAGGAGGACGCCAAGGAGGGCTATGTAATACAGTGAAGGGTGGGTAGGCAAAATACAAATGGAGTGGAGACATACCTTCTCTGTGTCAGCCAGCCAACCATTTTGCAGGCCGCTTTCACGCCAAATGCCATGGACCGCAGCTAGGTTGCCTTCATTGAAAGGAGTACAATCGATGGAGTACTCACGGTAGGTGTCGGTAGTCTGGATGGCCTTAATGACTTTTGGTGCTGGTGGGAGGTTGCTCAAGGCGCAATGAAGGCACAAGCGGATGACAGGTAGAATAGCTTTCGGACGGATGTTCCCCAAGTGGTGTGCACGGAAGGTGAATGCCAAGTTGTCGCGCCGGCGACAGCCCAAGAGCAGATGGCCGGACATGATAACCCACTCGTGCTCGTGGGGGGGCACCAAGAGTATCCAGTCGGGAGAAGCGTCATCCTCGGTGGCAGCATTACGTCTGGCCAAAGGACGCGCCTGTGTGCGGAAGGAAATTCCAGAATTCACTTATCAAGTGTGCGCACATCCAAACGCACAAAGGGCGTGGGGGATACACAAGGCAAGATAACGGAGTGCTGAATGCTGCAATGCGCAGCAATGAAGGCGGGTACCATATGAGGTACCATAGTATCCATATGAGGAGGCATGGCAAATTCCAAAATTCCGAAAGTCACAATTGACGTGATAGGTAGAAAGGTGCACACCTGGTGCAAAAAGTCGAACATGAGAGCCCAGTCCTTAGCCGCTGCCTCCCTGGCAATTTGTTGTTGAGCCTGGTTTGGTTCCAAGACCGTGATGTCACACGAACGAAGTCGCCCGCCACCCCACAGGGATTGTGGAACGAGCCTGCGATGAGTGAAATAGAAGAGCGTGCGTAAGGCCTTCGGAATTGATGTGGAAGGGAGAAATTGCGGAAGAATAGTGTACATACGGAGATATGCGGAAGTTATACCTTCGAGGCGTGGGTGCTTGGCGCTGCTCTTCACAAAAGGAGCGGAGGGCTTCATACGTTTTGTCGTCAAGGACACCCCATTGGTTACCCTTGTATTTGTGGTTGACCATTTTGGTTGGCGATCACTGTAACAAACCCGAAGTTGGTGAAGGTGTAGACGTGCTTAAACGTTTTGAGCGACGTGGAGGGGCAGCGGTTGGCGCCAAGATATTAGAACGAGCCTGCGCAACAAAAGCACCAAAAATGAGGGGTTATGCAAGAAGTGTCTCAATGAAACTAGTATAGCATTGTGTGTGGGTTAGGGAAAAGTGACCTACAACATGAAAAGTGCAAGAGTGGAAATACCTTCGGCAGCTGCGGAGTGGAAAAGAATGAAGGCGAGCCAGTAGGTAAAAGAAACCGTTGGCTTTGCTCGGGAAGTGGGCTAAACTCGCGGGTCAAGCAAGTGAAGCAAGCACACACGCGTTTGTCTTCCTTAAAAAATGCAGATATGGCTTGTTGTCCAGGCAGGGGCTTAAGTTTCTTCCTGACTGGCATGCGAAGTGAAACCGGAGTCGCCTGGAAGGTTTGGTGTCGGAGGTATCTTGATGCTAGCCCCTTCGATATTTCTCAACTCTATCATCAGCCGGATCGCAAGCAAAGCGTGCGCACCACGCAACTCAGGATGCAACCTGTCTAAACGCACACCTTCGTTATACAATTCCTTCAAACTTCGTCGCCGACGCTTTAACAATGTTTTGATTGGTGCAATTTGGGATAAAATTTTGTTTCCTCTTTCACGTTGAGCTTGGCTTACCATGAGAGAAATTTCGAATTTGAAAAATGTGCTCACAAACACATTTCTGCTGTATATCTATGCACGAACGGTAACAGCTGTTGCTCGATGAACCTTTCGCCTTCCTTTTGCAAGTGAAGCAAGCACACACGCGTTTGTCCAGGAGGGTCGTTTAGACTTCTCCTTCGCTTGCGCTTGAATTATCGGTAGATTTCTAATCCGTAGCAAAGCGTTCGATTTGACTCACTCCGTGGGGTCTCGTTCGATCATTTTAATTTTCGATTATATCCACGTCACCGGTCTATCGTCGGGATCTGTCATATATATCGGACGCACGTAACACACTTGGGGTACCGAATGGTGTGTCGTGCGTTGATTTCACGTTCGCAGAGCCTCACTAACTGGATGTGAAAAGTCCGGGGAGTGATTGTTGTCACTCGACTGCGTCGTGAGTCTCGGTGGCGCTGGCGTTACTGTACTGCTCGGTATTAGTCGCCACATTCGCCAACGCCATCGTCATTCCAACATGAACATCACCGGGTCGATCGTGGGCGTTGAAAATAGTATATATATTTATTTACGACGGTCACGAATGTATTTGGGAGCTGAGGAGCCCCCGGTTTCGTCGGATGCAAGGAAAGAACGATATGCATCTAGGCTACAGTATATATATATATATAAAGTTGTATATATCACAGAAACACAGGTGGGAGCACAGACTCTCGAAAAAGCTAAGATGCATAATATAAAATCTTAGAGGTTTTATGCTTGTGCAACGGGTGTCCGAGTGAAACCGGCAAGTGCGTGTGACACGGCTCTCCGAGGGGGAACAGCAGGAGACAGGCCCCCACCTTATGGTGGGAAGGGGGGTCTCCCATGACATCACCCCGTTTGCACATGCCCCAAGATGCGCGGCAATTGGTGTCGCCGGTGCCGTGGGCTTGCATGATCCCAACTACCGATTTAACCCCGAGCAAAACTACCTTCGCCATGCGCCCCACCCCATAAAAATCCATCCCCTACCGTGCACACATGAACCTTTGTCCCCCCCTTTCAAACCCCTCCCCTCACCATCCCCCCCCCCACCCCACCCCACCCCACCCCACCCCCATTGACCAATTTCTTCTCGGCTCCGGCGAAGCCTAATCCTTCATATCGCGATCTCTTCAACATCGGCAAGCCCATCCTTCCAAGGCTCCATCTTCCACAACTTCGCCATCAACATCACCAACCCCATCCTTCCTCGTCATGAGACCGCCGCCGCCATCATAGCCGAGTGGGAGGCTGTGAGCAAGGCCGACATTGACAACGCCTTTGACCTTGCCGAAATTTGAATTCTGGACTTGTGACTTTATTTGGTTTCGGGCCACGTTTTGGATTTTGTGTGCTCTTGCACTTTTGAATTATGTAGCCCTGACTAGATTTGACATCTATGGCCTTGCCAAGGTTTCGGTGCCTTGAGCCCCTTGCTGACCATATTTGAATTATGGACCTGATTTGAATTATGTAGCCTTGACCATATTTGAGTTCTGCTCAAACCCCTATCTGTGACTTCTAATTTTAACTGTCTTTTTAGGCCTGGGATATTCTTTTTGTACAGCCCCAATATTCATGATATTGCTCCTGATTGCCCCCAATATTTCTTGCCATGTCGCTGACATGTCACTGCCACCCGAGCATATCTTGCCACCTCACTCTCACGTCATGATTCCATCACAACTACACTAATGCATCCCTCAGTTACTGACTGCGTGGCAACCTGTCATTGGTCCTCAACTAATGTCGTGATGTGTCAAAAATATAGTCATGAACACCCCCCCCCCAAAAAAAAATCGAAATCCGAAATCCAAATCGACAATTCAGGGAACTCACGGTGTTTCGCATCGTTGGCGAACCTCGACCTGCGCTGGATGGCTCGGTCGCGCGGCCGTTACGTCGCGTGACAAGGTAGGCCCGCTCCCAGCCCTCGGCTCGCCCCCCGCCCGCCCGTCCCGCTCCGGCTCGGCATTTGCAAAGCCAAACGTACC
>LGRX02000592.1:0-22279 GCA_001247695.2 Cymbomonas tetramitiformis | reverse complement strand
GTTTTACGCGATCTCCCTCGGCCAAACTCCCTTATTTACTTCCTTCATTCTGGCCGCCTACTTCCTTCCAGCAATGTCTCATCAACGCCAATCCAGCCTCGCAGAGGCGCTTCGATCAGCACGTCGTGGTGGTGGTTTTCCCTCGAATTCCACTGGGGATGGTACTGCGACACCAGGTTCCGCGCGGCAGAGGCGGGTTGTCTCTACCGCGTCCCTACGTTCGCGTCCTTCTTCCTTGCGTCCTTCGCCCACGCCATTCGTGTTTTTCAACGACCCGTCGGTTTTGCTGTCCACCCCTGTCGAGGAGGGCAGGGAAGATGAGTACTTGCTTGGAGCAGCTCGCCTACGCCTTCACTTACTCTGCCGACATCGTGACCATTTTACGTCCTGGTGGCTTCGACCCTAAAAAAGGGTATACCCTAGATGGTGATTCTGCTGAAACGGACTTTGCGGCTCTGCTCGCTGCATTCCGCCATGTCCTATTCCCTGTTTCCTTCCCCGAGTTTTCCAAGCTTCTTGACCTCGAGCACGACTACGATTTTTATCACGTGGTTTTGAACGAGATCATCTTCACAATTCTTCTAGTGGTTCTTCGTGGTACTGCTTTGGGCCTTTACTCCGAGGTTGCACGTTCTCATCCTGGCGACGGCCGCTATATCCTACGACGGTTACGGTACGAAGTCGAGGGCATCCCGGACTCCGACACCGACCGCTACTGGGTGAAGATGCGCGCCACCATCCTCGACGAACGCGAGGACCCCGCACCCCAGCTCACCGCCATCCGCACCCTTGGCGACAAGCATGCCCGAATCAACCCGGAGTACAGCGAGGCCAAGCGTGTCAAGGACCTGTGGCACGTCCTCGCTGACTCCGCCAAGCAAACACCTTTCATCACCCCCTTGTACGTCAACATTATTCGTGAACTTCGCGCTGGTACGCCTTTCTCTTTTTCCACATTGTGCTGGACTTCGGGTTTAGGCTTAGTTATTATGGGCTCTGACTAGCCCCTAGCCTGACCCTGCTTCCGTATCGTGTCCGTGACATCCTAGCACTGTACTGTACAGTAGTACAGTACAGTAGTACAGTCTTGCTTCACTGTCAGGGTTTCCGAGAGCATAAAGCCTCGGCCAGACACTGTTTATGTGATTATCAGTTTGATGCTCAGCGAGCTTAGCCGGACAGCGTATCTGTCTTCGATCCTCGCAGGTTATGACCCGCACCGGCTTTCCGGTGATTCTGATGATGGCGCAGCGCCTTGCTGTTGCCATGTTCGGCTAAGTAGGACGTAGGAGGGGTTGAGCGCCCACTTGGGCGGTGGTGTATCATTCTCGCGGTATGGCCTTTTGACATGGCAGTGATGGCGGCACGCGTTGTGCTCGCCTTCGCTGCGCAGGAGATCAGTTTGTGACGGATTGTTTTTATTTTACGGCAGTATCGTCGCAGCGAGAGTTGATCTGCATCGTGCGCCACTGGCCCTGGCGAGGACGCTCCACACGTTGTGAATTTTGGCCACTCTCATTCTTCCGCTCACGACCCGTGACTTTCAAACTGTTCTGCTGAGACTTCTACAGAGTATCTGGCCGCTGTGAAAGTTCTTACACCACCACCCTGCTTAGCTCGACCTTTCCCCTGTCTCTCTATCATGGTTACCACAGCAAATAGAATGACGCGGTCACGCGTCCGTAGATTAGAGACGATTTTTGATGATGTGGGTGCGCAGCACACTGCGACGCCACACACCCCGCAGCTGCCAGTTCCGTCCACCGCAGCTGCGAGGGAGGTTCTCGACAAATGTCAGCAGCTTGCTCGCGACAATTTTGACAGAAAGGTTGCAAAAATCGTTGCCACGAAAATTCTCGGAGACAAATCAGACCGCTTCGCTGGTACGGAGTCCGACGCGGTCGACATTTTTCACAGATCATGCATGAGCTTCGGGCGCAGTTTCTTCTGCAGTCGCAGGCGCTTGCTCCCCTCTTTGACCTGACTGACATGACTGTTGCGGCTAGGCATGAGGGCAACGAGTTGCTGCTTTCGGCTCTGACGTTTCTGGCTCGCCCTGGCTCACCTGCTCGTGACTGGCTTGAGGCCTCTGGGTCTGACGTTCCTGGAGATGGCAAGCGTGCTGCCCTTGAGGTGGTACGCATGCTCCAGGAACGCTCAGAGCCCTTTGACTCTTTTGAGTCGCTGCTGGCGGTTCGCATCCCCAGCGGCGGAGATCCTGACCGTGAAATCCGTGAGTTCAATGGCCTGTTGCGGGACGTTCAGCGTTCCCACAACTTGCCAGAGGACGCGGTGAAGCGGCAGTTTCTCAAGGCTCTCGGCAACTCGGCACTGTATCGTGACTTGGCTAATTCTCTGGCTCGGGCTGACCAGCGGCAGGGAGTGTCTCTTCTGACTATCCAGGCTCGTGTGCGGGAGCAGTTCCGCCACGGCCTGAAAGTCCCTGGCACCCCTGTTTCTGTTTTGTCATTCGGCGATGGCGCGTCTGACCTGACTGCGGCGTTGTCCGGTCTGCAGAAGCAGCTGGAGCGCATGCAGCAGGACATTCGTGACCTAAAGCGGCAGAAGCGGGAAGGGGCACCGCCTGCGGGCAAGCACCTTACCCGCTCTGCTGCTAAGCATCATCGTGCTGGTGTTAAGCCACTCGGCACCGCTCCTCCTGTCTCGTTTGACAAGCAGAGCGGTGCCTTCGTGCCTCACTGCAGAAATGCGGAGTGTGCACAGAGTGGTTTGAAGCACTGGCATGCTGAATGCCCCAACGGCGGTCCTCAGTCTGCCCACTATTGTGGTGCAGTTGAGGACTATGAGACTGACTGCCTGGCTGTTCGTTTCCAGCGGTTCTACAGTAATCACTCGGTAATAAGAAAACCGGAGATTTGGGACCAGCCAGCAATATTCGCCAACTTGGATACCCCCCCCTCTCCCGCCAGCGCCAGCGTCCTATGAAAATCGTAAGAATAGTGGGTCATGTTTCAATCAGCCAGCGATTTTCTTAAAATTTCAGTGATAAACCCGTGAAAATGCGACATTTTGAAAAAATTCCGCCTGCGGCGCACCAATAAGAAATATGGCGCCAGCGCCCATATTTCTTATCACCCCATATTTCATAGCTCAAAAAAGCCAGCCAGCAATATTCACCAAATCGGGCACCCCCCCCGCCCCCAACAAAGCTGGCTACTTTCTTATTGGCGGGTTTTCTTATTACTGAGTGATTACTGTATAGTCAGATCAGATCATCCTTTCTATAACAAATACAGTATACAGAATGAGATGCGATGATCATAATTCGTACCGTGCGACGCATGCGCATCAGTATACGGAATGATGTGCGATGATTGCAATTCGTACCGCGCGGCGCATGCACATGACTCGCGCCAATTTCCACATGCCGACGCGAAAAATGGTCACGCAAAGCATCGCAGTTCCGCGTCTCGCACTAATCAAAAAGCATTCTGAAGCCGCGGAAAGGGAATCTTCAGACGCTTACCTGTCGCCCTTGTCGACAAATTAAGAATACACTAGGCGGATCGATCTCAAAAAGGAGATCTCCACTAGGCCATCTGACCGTAAGATCATGTGCGCGACAGTGCTTCGCTTTTTGCGTCCCAACATGCCATGCCATAACGCGTGGGTGGCGTCGCGGTGAATGTACGCGACTGCAGTGGCACTGTCATCGTTAGCGTCTGGCGATCGTGAGATCGGAAGTTCGTCTGTGTCGCCCGTTGGGATTCGCGCTTTGCTGCTGATTAAGTAAGGTGAGTAAGTAAGGTAAGGTAATAATTTGGGCAGGTTCCAAATCATAAGGAGCAGAGGTTATATGGAGGAGACGCCGAAGGCCATGGTTGCATCAGCGTATCTGGGAAGGGTAAAGGTAGATGCGCCGGAGGTTCACGGAACATGACAGACGTCATCGCGACTGTCATGTGACGGAATCACAGGTTCGATGAGACACAGCCGGCGCACCGGTTTTTTTAAACGGGTGTCACAGTAATACTACAGACGTAGACGTTGGAATTCAGAATAGGAATTAATTACAACGTCTGTCATCCGATGACATCTCGCATGCGTTGACTTTCTGATCGTCTGAGGAAGCAACTAAGAGCTGCGCACCAACAATCAGTGTTCATAATTTTCTCAACGTTCCTTCCTTGTGGGGCGACAGGTGCTTGACTGTTGTAATATGCGCAGGGATTGTTTGAATGTTCGACTACTTTTTATTTGTCAGTTTGCTTATGTTGATACTTTAAAAGCTCACGATGATAGCGGGTGTGTCGCAGATATTCCGATGGATGCCGAGGAGGGACGCTTTCTTTTGAGATGTGGAAGTCTAGGGCAACCTAGCTTGGGATGAAACCCAACCACATCGGACTCGTGGTCACTTGTTCATTTAGCCACCTTGCATGTGTACGCAAAGTTTGTGGAGCATCGACTTAGGATAAGGCATCGGCTGTTTTATTTTATGGGTTTGTGGCTAATTTGCGACCTCTTGAGGTGTGGAAGTCGAGATTGGTGTATGCCAACCTTGCTTGGGCTCAAACCCAACCACATCGGACTCAACACAATCACACTTTTTTTAACTTCACTGCCATGCGTTATGTTTTTTGTTGAAGTTGGGATGGGTCTTAGGCTGATTTCTTTTTTGGGTTTGAAGTTATTATCTTCGAACCCAAAAAGAAATTCAGCCATTGCCTTGAAGCCACGCAATACACCTCACACTTGGTAGTTGTATTGCTTGAACATTCTTCTATTGATACACACAACGACGAAGCCGCAGGTTGCGTAAAGCTTAAGGTATGTAAGCAAAGATGATTGGAGTGTATGCACTTTCCATGAACCCAAAAACGAATTCCACCTAAGACTATAATATAATCCTAACATCATAAGACGCAACTTTGCATAACTACTGAAGCTAAATTAAAGATATCAATATGAGTCCGATGTGGTTGGGTTTGAGCCCAAGCGAGGTTGGCATACACCAACCTCGATTTCCACACCTCAAGAGGTCGCGAATTAGCCACAAACCCATAAAAATAAAACAGCCGATGCCTTATCCTAAGTCGATGCTCCTCAAACTTTGCGTACATATGCAAGGTGGCTAAATGAACAAGTGACCACGAGTCCGATGTGGTTGGGTTTCATCCCAAGCTAAGTTGACAAATGCCAACTTAGAATCCCACATCACGAGGTGCGTGCCTATTGGCGAAAAGAGAAAGTTGCTTTACAAAATATGCGCTGCTAATCCCACCTGCACACTCCGTCGAATGATGAAAAAGCAAGACGCAAAACAAGTATCACAAGCAAAACACGTGAAGAATTCAGGACCGTATCATAGCCGCCTCACAGACTGCTCGCCCAGTTAGGCGAAGGATTGTTTCTGACGGTTGTAGGCGCCAACCTTCTTTCTTAGTGTGGTCAAGCTCAACGGACCGCGAACGATAGTGGTTACTGCCCGACGGTCCTTGTGATAGGACCGGAAATCGCGTCCGGTCCTATCACAAGGACCGGAGCTTCGGGAATTTTTTTGGGCGTTCTCTTGACGGTCGGAGACCTTATCATCTTCCGTATCGTAGTACCCTTAGGACCTAAACTTAGTGCCAATATGCGCCACGTACCTTATATCGTCATATAATGCATATATCCAATGCATTTGTACAAGGCACCCTACCATTTTTGCGTTGCGACTCTTGAAGGACGGTGATAAATACCTCTTATCTTTTCATAATTTTTATCCAATCAAAGTTGGCGTCTGACAAGATTGTCAACCTACCAATTTGAACCCTAACATAATATCCAATCATGCGCAAAAGATTGTGCACGGTTTCGATACATATTGGTTCATATATACACCTTGAAGTTTGGGTTTGGGGTTGAAACCCTATCTTTTTGCTAAATTTCACACCTTATTTCTAGGAAGGGAATCTGCCCTTGATGTGCAAATACGAGTGAGGATATACTAGAATTTTCATCCTGCACGTAAAAGTCTTATTATTCCAGATATATATACTGAATTTTTGAACGCTTTACATAACTGAAAGACGGGCTGATATGACTTGTATGCATCGACAAAGTTAAAGAGGTGCGGGTTTTTTTATCACCGATTTTCAGGAATTCTCATATTTCTTCTATGTGTGGACTTAGTGAGCTATATTTGTGGGCTTCTTATGGGTTTCCAAGGTAGCGCTCATGATATATATCATAAACATGTCCCAAATATGTTAGGTTTGGGCGCTATACGCATTCTAAAACCATTTGGCGAGTGAACGAAGCTCCGCCCTTTCCGGTCCTTGTGATAGGACCGGTCATTTTAATTAATCTCAAGCGATGCTACCCCCACTAGTTCCACCATCTCCCCACATGCCCAAATCGAGTATACCGCCCAAACCACGTTCAAGATGAATTCTTTGACACCTAAAAATGATGCCCGAGCACTCATATATCAAGTATATCTAAAAAACGCACTTGCTAGCCCGAATTCACTACGGTCCTTGTCATAGGACCGGACCGTCGGGCAGTAGCCAATAGAGTTAAGAGTTAGAGTACGAAAATAGTGTCACAGCAAATCGCGTGATCGATGGGCTTGGCATGAAATCAGAAATGAAGAAATGAATTAAAAAAACCGGTGCGCCGGCTGTGTCTCATCGAACCTGTGATTCCGTCACATGACTCCGTCACATGACAGTCACGATGACGTCTGTCATGTTCCGTGAACCTCCGCTACTCCGCTCCGCTCCGGCGCATCTACCTTTACCCATCTGGGAATTGGGCCATCCAAGCCCGATGCCATTAGATAAACATCGACTTGATCCGTCGGTCGTATATACTTATCAATTTAAAATGAACAAATGCAACGTCAGCTCAGATATTTGTTGGTGACAGGTTTCTTGCGTTCCAAATGGTGGTACAGATTGCGATGTCCATCGGTGCATCCATGTCGGATCCCGATGGAATTTGAGATGGAATCATTGCCATTGACCAATCATTTTGCGTGCATTTGACGCTATCAGTCGTTGAAGGTCCCAGCACTCAGCATCCTTGCCATCACTTTCGTGCCTGCTTTGTGTGCAAGTATTTTTGTGCGTCTAGATTGAGGCAGAATATTAACCTTGCGATTGTTTAACCGTGTAGGATATTTCATATTACGCGAAACTGCGGAAGCCATTGCGAGTTTCGCCATAAAATCGATATCTCGGGATGCACCGCGATGCATCGTGCATGTGATGGCTTCCTGAGCTCATAACACATATATCTATCATTCCGTATGCTCAACATCCGATCATCTCGACCGGAACCGAAAATCTGTAGGGTATTTCTTATTGCGCGAAACTGCGGAAGGCATTTTGGGTTTCACTATAAAATCGATATCTCGAGTTGCACCGGGATGCATCAGGCATATGATAGCTTCCTGCGTTCATATCACATATATTTATCATTCCCATCGCTCAGCATCAGCTCATCTCGACCGGAACCGAAAATCTGTAGGGTATTTCTTATTACGCGAAACTGCGGAAGGCATTTTGGGTTTCACTATAAAATCGATATCTCGAGTTGCACCGCGATGCATCAGGCGTGTGATGGCTTCCTGAGCTCATAACACATATATCTATCATTCCGTATGCTCAACATCCGATCATCTCGACCGGAACCGAAAATCTGTAGGGTATTTCTTATTGCGCGAAAAAAACGGCCAAAATGGGTAAAATCCGTTTGCGATAGATTTGAAAATGGAAAATCGGACCCTATTTTATTTGATAATATGATTTTATACCTATTGAGGTATGAGGAAATCATAATGACACATGTCATATCTCGTGTAACACCCTAGATAATAGGTGTGGAATATGTGGGGGTAGTCCTCCAACGCTGAGATGGGGCATTTAGATTTATCAGGGAGTCTTTTGATTCCGAAAACGTGTTCATCGCCCGAACGGAGTGTCTTCCCCCACTGGTAGTTGAAGAGAAAACCGGAGTTATCGGGAAATCTTATGATCCCTTCCACCCTTGTGGCGCCCAGCTCTGCCGGTCTCTTCAGAGCGTATAAGTCCATCAGGATCATTGCCTTACATCTAAGAGTGATGAACAAAAGTATCCAATCTTGTGTCGAGGCAAAACCAGCTGCCTCTGCGTTCATGTGAATCACTAGCTTGTCGATCGTACAACTGAAAAGTGGTGTTGCCTGATTTGGGGTGATTCTTGCTTGCAACTGTTCGTTCCTGGTCATCGTTTCATAGACCTTAACCACCCTACCTGTGCACGGGTTGTCCGACCCGCCCCTTCCGAAATCCTGGAAGGCACTAGAGAGTCTGCCGATAAGGGAATTCACTGAACTTGCGGCTTGCCTGACTGGGCAACTACATCTTCCCAGTTGAGGGCACGTGGCCGAATGAACGTTAGTCTTACCGAACTGTTCCAAGTAAATAAGATACCATAAGATGTGTTGCGCTGTACACGAATCCAATGATTCTGGTGGGGTCATGCAAGCCAGGAATTCCCCGAGGGCCCGCAAATTTCGGAGTTTGGCCGATTGGTACACATCCCTGGCCCTTGCTTCCTGAAGCTCCTTCGTTCTTAGATGTATGGCGGCCCAGTCAGGGGATTTTCTCAACCGGCTCTTGCCACCACCCTGTTAACCTCAAAATTTTCCCCTTCCCCGAAAGTTACAGGCGTTCAACAATTTATTTTCCAAGGTAAACGGATTACTATGGGAGGCTTATTAATATATCACATGAATTTTGTGTTTTTGGAATACGAAGTGTTTCTAAGAAAAATCGAATCTAAAAATCCAGACTGCCCACGGGAGTGGGCCTGCTTCTGACCATCTTCCATTTCTAAGTTGTTGGAAACAGACCTCTCCTACTTCAGCGATTCTGAACTTTTGTTTGCACAGTTTATTGTACGCAGTCCACCAGAACCCATCTGGAGAGAAACCATCCCACTGTGGAGCAACCACAGAGGCTGACGTTTTCTGTTCTCTAAGATACATCAGGAACGGTCCCATTAATGCAAAAGGCGGATTAGCATAACAGTTCAGTCCAGCTAGTGGATAGGCAAAGACATTGGTGCCACAAGCTTCTTTCTCTGGCAGCCTTGAGCAAAATCGCATTTTGGGACTTCCCCGAACATTAGCCGTTGTTGCGAAGCAGTCGATGTTGTGCCGTCCAAACATCATGTTCAACAGAGGAGAGAACCGTGGCATTAATGAATAATGAGACTCTTCATCCGGGACTACAATAGTTCCATCAGGTCCCCTTGAAAAGGAAAGCACCTTCAGCTCCAAGTTGTTATCCGCGACAAATCTATAGAGCTTTCCCGCCAAGTCCTTGCATGCTTTCGCGCCCAGGTTAGACGAGAGGACTCTCGACGAATCCCAGATATTTTTATCCAAGATTATGTCCCAGCGTTGCGGGACCCGTTCTACTGGGATTTCGAACAAGGCTTCAGAAATCAAAATTGACTGATCCACCGACGAGCAGGTTCTCAAATCTCGATAACACGAAATTGATGCCGTGACTTTTGTACCATCGACGTTTGTATCCACGAGTATCGAGCAGTGGGCCTGCTTCCTAAATGCGGACACCTTAATCAGCGACGGCTGGAAGAGTTGACTCAAGTAGAGTTTGAAATGCCTCATCTGCTTACTGTTCAGGGAAAAAAAATTTCTGCAGAATTCGTGCCTCTTTGCCAGGAAGGCATACAGCTTCCTGCATGCAATAAGGATGCCCGGGGCTGCGATTGACATTGAAACCAACTTTCCTGCCACTCTTTCCAGGTACCTGGCCGAAATACTTGACGAAGCTCGCAGGTCCGTTGCCAGCCTCAAGAACTTATCCCATTTTTTCTGCGGGATGAAGAATTCCTGCTTCGTAAGGTCAATACCAATGCCTAGCCAGGTGATGGTCAAGGACGGAATGAACTCCGTCTTCTCCAGATGAATAAAATATCCTGCCGCCGTCATGCATGACGAGACAACGAACGCCGAGATTTTGGCTCTTTCCTGTTTCGTAAGAGTTGAAGCTCCCACTGGGGCCGGCCCCCCGGCATTATCATCAATGTAGTATAAATATGGTATCCCCAGCCGCCGGATGAATCCCGCGAATTCTCCCGCGAAGGCGCTAAATGACCGGCGCTAGCTTCCATCCAAAATTGAGAACTGTATAGACGTAATAAACGCCATCCCACAGGAAACCCATGTACTGTTGCGACTCCTCTGTAAGCCTCACATGGAAGAATCCGTTCGCTTGGTCCATAATAAATGCCGGATCCCCCACCTCTAGGATTTGTGGAAGCATTGTCACCGACTCGTAGGTAAACGGAATATCCTTACACCAAAGGTTAAGGAATCTTGCATCGTTGAGCTTTCTTGGTTTGGCTGGCTCCACTCCTACCGGCATAACAAGATGCGGGGGAGAGTATTCCCCTTCTTTGCCCCAGACTCTTATCGCTCCCCACCTGAGCTCGTCCTGTATCTTCCCAGAGATCCAGGGGATCAAATGATCCGGTATCTCATGATTCTTGAACTGCATCCTCGGGGGTGTTCTTGAGTCGAAACGAGCCCCTTCGTAAGTGCCTGAAAAATGTTGGAAGAAATCCAAGATGGAGACTTCATTCTTTGCCCATTCTTTGACCAGCAATCCCATCTCTGATGATGTTACCACCGTGTCCCAGAACTGGGTACACTCATGGATAGTTCCCACCCGGAACTCCCCCGGATCCCTAGCTGGTGCGGAAAGGGGTCCGGGACCAAATTACCACTGAGGGCATCAATTACTGAAGGGGCCAAGGTGTCCCGCCCTTGGGCTTCACATGGCCCTAAGGACTGTTGCCTGTCCATCACTTCCCGGGCACTGTCGAATCCTTTTACTGCCGTGGTAATAAATGCAAGCGGGTCTCTCACACTTGTCGTAGCCGGCATGCCAGAATCCAGTGCGAAGTTGGCCAGGCTGTCAGCCAGTTTATTGTGGTCCCGTGCCACATGCTTGAAATTGAAAACACAATCCGGGCGCAAGGCCATGTGAGCTTTCCCAACGATAAGTAGTCTCTCCAAGTCTTTTGCGATAACGTTACGGGAGCCCGAGAATGCTGACACCACCAGCTCCGAGTCCCCAACAATTGTTGCTGTGGTCAAGTTCCATTCTATTGCTCTTTGGATTGCAATCACGGCCCCCACGAATTCTGCATAATTATTCGTCCTGGATCCAAGGCGTCCGTAGTCCCGGGTCCACTGTTGACCTTGTTCTGAGCAGAGTGCCACCCCGAACGAGGCTTGCCTCAAATCCGGCGACGCGTTAAAGCGGCATGCACCGTCGAAGAAAAGCAATCCCTTCCGTGGGGCTGAGTTTGGCTCGTGTCCCTGTTCGAGACAACAACCACACCAGAGCACTCTTCCTTTCAGGAGAAATGCTCCTCGAAAATCGCACCCCGGTCTCTACCGGGCCCCAATCTTGTGGAAAGGGATGGACGATTTTCGAGCCTGGCCACTTCCGGTGTGCTACTCGTGTAGAGTAACCCACCCGTTGTGGTCAGTACTCTAACCGTCCAGCATCCCCATGTTAAAGGGAGGCTTCTATGACGGACGGGACCAGGTGGTCCGTGCAGGCAAGATAATTGGCATTAATTGCTTGTATCCGCGAAGCACTCCAATTTGAGATATGCATCCCAAAGTCCGAAACCCAGTGTTCCGAAGCTGATCACGAAATCTAACGTAGAGCAAAAAAACAAATCCAAATATCGAAATCCAGGATCCCGAAGGCTGAAATCTGAAAATTTAACGTAGAGCAAAATCAGCGAAATCGAAATTTCGAAAATCTAACGTAGATCAAAAAAACAAATCCAAAATTCGAAAATCCAGCATCCCGAAGACTGAAAACTGAAAATCTAACGTAGAGCAAAATCAGCCAAATCGAAATTTCGAAATCTAACGTAGAGCAAAAATACCAAATCCAAAATTCGAAAATCCAGCATCCCGAAGACTGAAATCTGAAAATCTAACGTAGAGCAAAATCAGCCAAATCGACATTTCGAAAATCTAACGTAGAGCAAATTCACAAAAATGCAAAATTAACTTATCAAGCAGATCCATATCACATGCAACAATGCATTTCAATTTGGTATTTAAACCTGGAATCTGATGTTACAAGGTAAGACAGGCATCCTGGCCCGCTCCCAAATATTGATACACTATATACATATTATACAGACCAGCATTCTGGCAACTTTTGACGATTCCTAAACAGGCTCCCTCTGAGGAGGTGGTGGCAACTGAGGCAACTGGTTCTGGTTATTCCTATTGTCATTCTTATTTCGTTTGTCCACCCAAGTCACATTGATGGATCCATCCTTGTTCAACGCATAAGGGGACTTGCAGTCCCGCAGCATATGTGACCCCTGGCATTTCGGGCATTTGGCATTACCATCTGCAGGGGCTCCCGGTTTTGCAGTAACATGCTTAGTGGCTCCTGATAACGAGGCCTTCTTGGATTGGGTTTTAATGAACATCTGCAATTCTGACTCGTGCGCATCATCCTTCTCGCACTCTGGAACTGTAGCCCTTATTTGTTGATGTGCAAACAGGGCAATGTGATTGTCCGGCAAGGACGCATCCCTAGTACCTCCTGCCAACTCCCTCTCGATGAGAGTGGCAAGGGAATACAAGGACTGAGGAGTCTCCGGCTCCCTCGAACTAGCTCCCGGCAAACCAAAAGCAGCTGCCACCTTTCGCATCAGCTTCGGTATCTCCGGCACCGATTTCCCCGGGGTCAGGCACCAGTCCAACAGCTCGCTTCTCAATCGGTGTGCTTTCAACCAGTTGGAGACCCCCTTGGTCTCCTCTTGCATGGATCTTTGGAGCACCGAGTCCACGTACGCCTGAATGTCGAATCCCGGCGTCACCGATGATGCCAATCCCAAGGGAGCCTGCTCCCTCATGCCACCATCCATCTTCATTTACTTGAGGTTGAGGAAACACTCACATATCGTCCTTTGCCTCGATACAAACATGCATAATAATGTGTTACAACAGTAGCATCTTCTCGCCCCCACTCTGATAATGCACGCAATGCAATAATCATAAGGGGTCATAATCTGAGGCAATCACATCACCCTCCCTAATCATTATTTCCAGCATCAGCTTGTCACGAGCATGCAATCTTTCATCGATCGGATCAAAGAAATTTTCATACCTATCCTCACATCGAACAAAGCAATCATAGTCATCATAAATGCAGTACTTATTGTCCAACATCACAGCAACTATTTCGTCATAATTAGAGCAACTTCATCATCATGATAACATCATTAATTTCAATCCTATTTTCAGCAATCCTCACAGCAATTCAAGTTGTAATATAACAAATTCATATTTTCAATATAAACAAATTCATATTTTCAAATAGCATTCATCTCAATTGCAGCAATTATTTATCATCATAATAACAACAAACAATTTCGATCCTAATCACAACAATTAATGCCAAAATTTTGAAACAATGCAACAATCAGGAAATTACAACTCTCATGCAAGATTGCCCTCAGAAAAATAATACAACTATATCTACCACCGATATGTGAATCTGTCCTCCCCATATGGGAGTTCATCCACAATCAGCACAGATCTACATCATGGACATCTGACTACTTTTCTATAGGTCATGGTGAAAACAGCATGTATTGCTGCTGGCTGGACCAAGCTGGTCAAATGGTACATTTCATCCAGGCCATCGAAACAGGCTACATGATAGTGGTGATTGCATGCAGTTGACACACACGGCATCTCTCCTAGCAGGCTGGCTAGGCAAATGGCACAATCATCTCCCACCGTTGGGGCAGTCAGAGTTCTTGTGAGCACCACTTCATCATCAGCCTCCCGAGCCTGCAATATCAACCAATTTTTGTCAAGAAGGCCCATAACCAGGAGCTTACATCCGACCAGATATTTTGGAACCAATTGTCCACATAAACAACCCCCACGGGGTACAATGTCCCTCCAAGAGGAGACACCTCACAGATTGAGGATTTCAAACAACAAAACCCCCACGGGGTACATACTCTTCCAAGAAGAGCCTCACTCAGTGTGAGGATAACCAAGTTCTTGTTGTCCCCACGGGACACAAGCAGCATTTTAAATTCAAACTTTTTAAAGCAAGTCAAACTTTTTAAATTGGCAGGCTACAAACAGCAGCATAAAAGTTTACAACGGAACCAAATTTCACCACCTAGGAAGCGCCCACAAGCCCAGGCACTGCGCTCCTAGATTACTGCAAGGGCCCTAACTAATTACTCTTTGTGACAAGGACGGGGACCGGACTATTCTAAAAGAGGGGAAGAATTCCTAACTAGTGAAACGGGTTGAACAGGCTGATTAAGTTTGTATCAAACTACAGGGAAAGGAGAAGGCCCTAGCAAATTAAACCGAAACGAATTCAAATTTCTAAAGGAAAAGGAGAGGTCAAGCAGGAGCGCTCGGGCTAGCTACCTGGGCTGGTTGCAGAGGTTCTTGTGCTTGGCTTGCGGGGGGGTCGAGGCCAGAGAAAAGACCTTGCTCCGCATTCGGGTCCGTGTGCGGGCCGAACCCCGGCGGGTACGTCGGGGTCTGCGCGGCTCCCGGCCGGACGTACAACGGGGACGGGGGCCGCCGGGGGCCCGTGCCCTCGGTGACCGGGACAACTGGAGGCGTTTGGTGTCCCGATTCCCGGGACACCAAGTCAGTCGGGACGTCCCCCATTGGCGGGGGGACCGGCCCCCCCGCGTTCAGATCAGTACGCGGGGTCAAAGTCACAGGTGTAGCCATATCCCCCGTCGGGGGCGTACGTGACCTCTCCAGCACCTCGCGGAAGCTCTCCAAATTCCGAACCATAGTTGCTCTGGACTGGTTGTTCGACACCTCCAGACCGGGGACCTTGGCACAGATCTTCCGAAGGTGCTCGGTCTTAAAGATCGAGGGGTTCAAAAGTAATTCCTTGCTAGGCAGCACGAAGAAGTTAAGTCCAGTAAAGGCGTTCACCGTCAAGTCGGGAATAGTCAACCTTTCCTCCGTCGCGTGGTGGACTTCATCGCGGGACGCCTGCGGACGGAGAGGGAGGCTGGCCCCCCCCGCAACATCCTCCGCCAAGGACGTTCTCTGCAGCACATTTCTTGCCGGAGGAGGAGAGTCAGCGCGTCCAGGGGCAGCTTGGTCGCCAAACGACAATTCCTGCAACAAGGACGGTCCGGACGGCGACTCCGGCGTTTCAACATTCTCTCGGGACCACCTTTCCCCCGCGTCGACCACCTCGTCACCGTCTTCAGATTCATTAAGACCCAACGAGCGAAAGATTGCGGGCTCCTCCCGCGGAGGGGAGACCCGCGGAGCCGAGGTCGCTGCATTAAACGCGGACGACATAACGTTGGGCACGGAATTCTCATCAAGCAGACGGGGCCGTGCGCTGCGGGAGGCGCGGGTCGCCCTCCGCAAATCAGAACTAGTAGCGATTGCTGCGGAACTCATGATTGTAAGAAGAAAACTTGCGTTAGGAAACGGAGAAGAAAGACGCAGCAATCGTCAGCAGGTAGGAAAAGTGAAGTATTTTCACCAATTTCCGACTTAAGAGCGACACTCTGCGACACTTGGACTTCGAAGCTGGAGGTGAACCGCCACTTCGCGATTCTCCATTTCCGCGATCCGAGGAGTGAGATCGGACGATCCGTCTCCTGAATGACGGTCATCACTGATGACGGAAGGAAAGTCGGCGATCAACAGTAGTTGCTTTGATTTCGCGCTCTTCGGTGTGGTTTGACAACATCGAACAACGAACATGCAGCCGAGTGTTTCGCTCACTCGAGTGCCTCAAAAGGCTCGAAGGGGATCACAAACGATCTCTTGAATATATGCTGTTTGTGAAGGTAGTGGGGGTCTCCGCTTCCAAGGAAAGTATCACGTAGTACGTAGTCGGATCAGTTTAAGTGGGAAAATGAGCAGATCTGCAACATCGACCGCCAAACTGACCCAGGCGGTCGACATGGCCTACGACATGGTCGTTGGCCATGATGTGCAGCTCAGCGCTGTGCACTCAGGTCAACAAGTAATGGTGCTCCGCATGCTTCCTCACCTTATCGGTGGTTTGAGGCTACTGGATTTCTCGCCCGAAATCTGTAATAAATCCGTAAAAGTCCTTCACTGCCTGGCGATGAGCAGAGACGGCTGTTCTGAAATGCTAGCGCATCCTAACAGTTCTGGTATCGCCCTCTGATTATGGCGCCTATATTTTCGCCGTTCGCGTGCTTCATCTACATATTTTGTAATGTTGCGTATTTGTTCGTTGCTTGTTTAGCGATCTTGTGGGAGCTGTTTTTTTTGTCATAAAACGGATCTGCGCCTGAATTTCGTTGGTGTGAAGAAAGTTTTTCGACGCTTGCGCGCTGATAGTTGTGCTTGTGTGACACGTACTCAGGTTCCTTGATTCCAAGCTTGCTGCTTATACTCCAACCGTCTCGGGGAAACGAAAATCAGAAAGAGCAGGTGGTGATCAACACCCTGAATGCACTAAATATAATACTCGACGATCCCGAAGGACAGCGTCAGGTCTTTGATGTTACTGTTGAAACACCTGGCTACTCTGCATCCGTACTGATTGAAGGATACGTGAAGATGTTGACCGACTCGCTCGCGTCTCCTCGCTCTTCCATGGTCACGACTGCCGTGCAAACGCTGAGCAAGATTGTGCTT
Organism: Cymbomonas tetramitiformis; assembly: GCA_001247695.2. Classification (NCBI taxonomy): domain Eukaryota; kingdom Viridiplantae; phylum Chlorophyta; class Pyramimonadophyceae; order Pyramimonadales; family Pyramimonadaceae; genus Cymbomonas; species Cymbomonas tetramitiformis. The sequence goes on along the minus strand of LGRX02000592.1, from coordinate 5,583 downwards.
CACCCCCCTTTCATGGAGTGGCTTACTTCCGTGGAGTTCGAAACTTTCCTTAAGCTTCTTCTGGCTTTGATCAAGCGTATGCGAGATCCCAACACTCAAATCAGTAATATGGCCACGTTCTCTCTCTTGGGTAAGTGCGAACAACTTCTTGCATCACTAAGAGCGTAAGAGCGTGAGGCAACTTTAGAAATCAAGCCTTCAGCTTTCCTATACAGGCAACCGGGTACTCATGCATATCATTTATAGGCCCGTATGTGAGGTTTAGGGCTAGCATTGTGACCGAAGACTCTTCTTAGTGTGACAACTCGAAACGTCCTGTTACCCCAATTATCTCAGACGCTCATGCCGACATAAGCTGTCGTCATCGCTGCTCCCTAGACTAGTCGCGGCGACGATAATATACAAGGACTGAACGCGGATTGCTCTCGCTCGCACGCGCTCATCTGCGTCTCGCTTAATTGGCTTCCGCGCAATCTTGGTGTGGCTCGCGGCACGAACACCCTTCAACGAAGGAGCCCCACACAAACTGAGGTTGTACACATGTACAGAATGGTTTTCCCACACGAACCGAGGATATTTTACTGCACTTACAGAGGAATCTTCAGGAGAAGTTGGGCCCAAGAGCGAACGGCGCTAAGACTAGTGTGCCAACAGCCAGAACCCGCAGCCAGCCTTGTCGGAGACATTTGTGCTTAGATCCAAAACCTACTGCCAGCCTTGTTAGAGACGATTGCGTGGAACGGTAGCCTGGCAGCAGCAGTCGTCGGCGCCGGTGACAACTGGCCCAGGATTTACGTTTTCGTCATCGCTGTACTTCCTGTTCCCTCTGCTGCCAGATTCAAGATGATGCCGAGAAACTTCAACTTGGGATCTTCAACGAGACTGAAAATCACTTGGTCGGTATTCCGCGTGGTGCACAGGCCTATGTGAAGATGTCACGTTGCAAATCCGCGTGATGTCCTGGGATGACAGCCTTGAGAACGAGCTCAAGGCGCTGTTCTTGGCATTCACGCTGTTTCTACACATGGCGCTGCGTGATGAGTCGCGCCGGGAAAACGCGGTGTACACCGCCCAGATCCTCGCGGCGTGGACTTCCCTCGACGGCGGTGTGCAGGCGCTCTTGAAGAACGACAAGAATTTGCCGAATCTGCTTTCCGGCATGAGTGCCTTTGGAGAGCTACTGCTGGTAGTGGCCACGTATCTGTTTCACTTTTCGCATACACCAGTCGCATACTTGGGTTACTATGTCACAGTTTTTCATGAGAATAGACAAGTATTGGAACGCCCTTAGAAGAAATGCCAGGGTCTTGCAGACGGGACCTAGTGCCAGAGCAAATCACCTTGCTGCGGCAAATCTTGCTACAGCAAGTCTGGTAGAGGGACTCTGTTCATGCGGTTCTGTGATTCAAACGACTCCATCGACACCGCTTTGAGCTTTGCCACTGAGACGAGCAAGAGTTTCACAAACAGCGAGTCACTCTATTTTCTAGTAGCTGGAAAGTCAAATACACTTGCTTATCTGAATAATGAATAAAGAAGACTCTGAATTTCCAGCTCCCTGTACTCACCGCCAAGGTGTGAGGCACATCAGTTGATTAGACCGTGGGTTCAACCTTACTAAGTCGAGGAATGCTGATCACCCGTCGTTGAGCCTCTGCACTTTTGCTCAGCCTCTTGCTGCACCCTGAGACCGCCTCAACGGAGGGCGAGCACCTCATCAACTCAGGATCGGCCCAACTTTGTCGGCGCATTTATATGCCATATCAACAGTGCCTATCTTCTAGTCGGGAGCAACTGAGGTGAAGGGCCTTACCCTCGTGGCAATGAGGTGCAAAGCTCGTTGTGTCGTTGAGCCACTTTGTTTATTCGCTGGTTGATCTTGTCTTTACCTGCAGGAAGACCCGAAGACCATGAAATACCTGCTCGTGACCATCACAAACTTGCTCAAGGACAGATCGTTCGCCCGTTGGCTTGCGGAGCGCCCCGGGTCACTTGAGCACGTTCTGGCTCTGATCGCCAGCGGGTTCAAGTTCGCGGAAGTGGACGTGGTGGAGGCAAACATGGTCTGCCTTCAGAGGGCCTTCAAGTACGAGGATGTGCAGGCAAGTACGATCCAGCTGGGCTGGGCTCTTATTGATGATCTCCTCTCTGCCATCTTCAACGTCTTCTTGGCAGAGAGCACCTCGGCAACCCTGCGGAACAGTGTACAGGTGAGCTATTTGCACGGCATCTTTGGATACGTGAAATGGTTGTTCACAAGTGGTGACTTAAGGTCTAAGGCAGTGACACCGTCTTAGTAAGATCCTGTGGCTGTACAACGGAGGTTGTTACTAGTATCTCCTCGGGATCCCCCCACCGTACCACGAAGGTGATGCCACCACGTCACTGAAATATTTGACTTCTCGACGGTGCCGATGCCTTACAGCGGCTGATCGTCCACGCATACCAGGTCGGCTCCTGGCACGCTGACGGTTCTTTAAAGCCTTCAGAGTGGGCGGCCTGACGAGCTCCTAAGACACATCACGTGCCTGGTGGCTGGTGTCGCACAGGTACTGCTCTACCTGACCGAAAGCGAAGCATGGATCCAACGCACATGCGAGTGGGTGTCCCGGTTGATGGAAAACAGCCCAGCAAAGGGCCATGACCTTATCGTGAGGATCACGGGCTGCATGTGTGCTGAGGATGCCAATATCAAGCAGCATGCAGGCGATTTGTTGACAACCTTGACTCAGATCGGTGGCGAGGATATCTTCAAGAACAGTTCGCTTTGTGGCACCTTAACGCGCGGCCTGCAGCAGGTGGCACCGGCCGGCTCTGCTCTTTCCCCCTGCCCTGATCACCCAGCTGCCCTGGGATACCAGCACTCGATTTTGCCGAACGTGTGCCTGGACACACATCCCCCCCCCGGAGCGTCATTTACTCTCGCGCTCCCTGCCCCTTGGGCCTTTGGTGTACTTGCGCCTAGGGCCCTTGGAGGCCCTCTGGGTTGCCCTGGACGGCAGGCCTGAGGGCGAGGCCGCGAGGGCCGCAATGCACAGCCGACACTCGGGTTGCAAGTGGAGGGTGTGTCTCAGAACATGATGTTATATGTCCTTGCAGGTGCTCGTGAAAGCGGTAAATGCGGAGGATGCAGAGAATGTGGTGGCGCAAATCACGTTCATCCTGAGCTGGCAAGAGCGCCAGGAACATGTTGTCCAGCTGCTCGTTGGGCGTGAGGATGCGGTGCATTGCGAGAACCTGGTACACGCACTCGTCATCACATTGGGAGGGAAAAATACCTCTGCTATTGACTGCGTGGCGGCCCTCCTTACACTCGTGGCGCGCTCCGACGAGCTCCTCACCTCCTTCTCCGCTACCCCACCTGCGGTGAGCGCTCTCAGGACAGATTGTTGGGTCCCTGCCCACACGCCTTACTCCCGGCCCCGCTGCCCATAACGGCACTGGATCGCATGGGGCGGCGAGAACGCACCTCGTGCACAAGGAAGGCGGGGGGGGAGTATTCGAGACCATGTACTCTCGTACCTGGATTAGGGTGATGGATCGTTCGGGGCAGCGAGAACGAACCCGGTGGCTCCACATCGCCCCACTCCTTGATCCCATCCCCCCCCCGACCCTCTGCTGAGCCCACGGCACGCTGCTCTGCCCTTCTCGCAGGCGCTGGCGCCGCTGTTCAGCGGGCTGAACGCTTCAGAGTTCCTCCAGCTCGAGGAGAACCGCGACCTGCGGAGCTCCGTGGTGCAGCTGCTGGCGCGCTTCTGCGAGGTGGAGCCGATGAAAGTGCAGCTCTGCCTGTGGTGGGCCACTGCGGCCGAGGAGAGTAAGCAGCAAGCCATTCAGAATCTCGCCGATGCTCTGCAGGGTGACCTGGGCGACCCCTGTGTGGACAAGGCCCTGCAGATTGTGCAAGCCCTCCTCACTGAGTGCGGCCAGTCCATGTTCCAAACCCCCGCGCAGGTCCCAGCCCCACACTGCCTGTCACGAGTGCTCACAGATTGTATTAACCCCGCGCAGGTCCAGGCCACACCGCCCGCCACTTGCTCACATATTGTATTAACCCCAGCAGGTCCCAGCCCCACACCGCCTGTCACGAGTGCTCACAGATTGTATTAACCCCGCGCAGGTCCCAGCCCCACCCCGCCTGTCACGAGTGCTCACAGATTGTATTAACCCCTGCGCAGGTCCTGCAACCCACACCGCCTGTCACGAGTGCTCACAGATTGTATTAACCCCCCGCAGGTCCCAGCCCCACACCGCTCTGTCACGAGTGCTCACAGATTAGGCTAACCCCCGCGCAGGTCCCAGCCCCACACCACCTGTCACGAGTGCTCAGATTGTATTAACCCCAGCAGGTCCCAGCCCCACACCGCCTGTCACGAGTGAGATTGTTAACCCCGCGCAGGTCCCAGCCCCACACCGCCTGTGATGAGTGCTCACAGATTGTATTAACCCCGCGCAGGTCCCAGCCCCACACCACCTGTCACGAGTGCTCACAGATTGTATTAACCCCTGCGCAGGTCCCAGCCCCACACCGCCTGTCACGAGTGCTCACATATTGTGCACTATCGTGCGGATGCCAATGTCTGTCCTCGACTGGTTTCCCAGCATTACCAGTGGGATTTGTAGGAAAGGGGCTTCAAGTGGAGGGCCTGTCGTGATGTGCGCCGTGGATAGGGCAGACCCGGGAAGTGGGTGCGGGTGCAGGTGGAGGACATGCTCAACTCGCTAACGAAGATCAGGCTCATAGCAGCGGACAGCCAGAGGGGGGTACTTGCGCTTAAGCTCACCAACAGCATGCTGGGACTTAAGCTGTTCCTGCGCGTTGATCCACTCAAGGCGGGCGAGATCTACGATAGCCTCGTGCAGCTTCTGGTGGGAGAAAGCCAGCAGATGCGTGACCTCGCCTGCCAGCAGATTAATGCACTGACTGGTGTCGGCCTGGAGCTACAGAAAAACCACCTCATGGAGTGGGTCTCCCAGCGCCCAGATCATCACGTGAAGGTCCGTGAGTGAATCGGTTTGGAGTTCCCTGTGGTGATGGATCTCAAACCATGAAAAGATGAATCTGCATCAGAGAAAGCTGCTGTCGTACCCTGCTCGTGCATGCTTATCCTTGGATCGATTTCTTTGGCGGCAGATAGCCACAGAAGATTGACTGCACTATGCACTATGTATGCACATCGGTGTGTGTGTGCGCACCCTTGGCAGTGATTGGTACATACATCCATCCATCCATACTGCATATCACATTTGTTCTGAAATGTGTGCGTAGGTAGGGTCTTGGCACGACCCTGCCCTGCCCTTGAATACCCCTCACGTCCACTCCCCGTGACAGTCAGATGGTCACCGGCATTGTTAAACAAGGTCGGGTGGCAGAGAGGTTCCGTTGTCAGTCAAGCTGGGTAACAAGTCTGCTTGCGGGTGTCTTGTGTGTGGTGGCTCTCCTTTGGGCCCTCCCACCAGTCTTTCACTTGGCTCTCTCCCCCTTGCCTGAAAGATGTCTTTCACTTGGCTCTCTCCCCCTTGCCTGAAAGATGCTCCCACCAGTCTTTCGCTTGGCTCTCTCCCCCTTGCCTGAAAGATGCT
>LGRX02000591.1:0-40309 GCA_001247695.2 Cymbomonas tetramitiformis | reverse complement strand
TAATTATTCAAAAGCTAATTACATCCGTTTGCCTACAGCTTTTGAGCCGACCGATTACCCACCGATTTGTGACGACCTGTGTCAACTGTTTGTAGATGCGCTTGACTATCAAAAAGCGGAACAAGTAAAAGTGACTGACAAAATTACGCTATCAGCCCTCCAACACTCCAGCGACGCATCTTTTCAGGCATTGCAAAAAGCAAAGGACCTTCAAAGTAACTCTGCTCAACAACGCGCCGAAATGCGTAATCGGAACACGCTTCAAAGACAGGCGTTTTCGCTTTCTCCTCCACCTCACCCTAAACGGATTTCACAATCGCCTACTACTCAAGCACCTTCGCCTTCTGTAGATAAGCGCCTGGCTGAGCTTGAAAAACAGCTTGCAAGCCTTGCGACTGAAAATGCCGCGTTAAAAAAAGAAAATGCCGCGTATGAAAACGAGCGTCAACGCTACACTAAACTAGCCTCTGCAAAGAATACCCCTCTTGCACACGATAGTGACGAGTTGCTAGACTTTGAGGATAGTCAAGCATAAAAGCTTTTTGAACTAATAAACGTGTGGCGTGTGCGCAGTGCGATGGCGGAAGGAGAGAATTCCAAAAAGCGCGGGCGTCCTGCCATATCCGTTGATAGTGAGGCTGTTGATATTAGTAGTAAGTGTCCGACTATAGGGTACGCTTTTTTATCACTATAAAAACCCTATAAAAACCCTATGAAAACCCTATGACATATGTCACATATGTCATAAGTCATACAAGGAAATGACAAGGGAAAATGACAAGAAAAATGACAAGTAAATGACAAGAAAAATGACAAGAAAAATGACAAGAAAATGACAAAAAATGACAAGTAAAATGACAAGGAAATATACAATAAATATACAATAAATAATTACGTAATAAATGATAAATAAATTACGTAAATAAATGTGTAACAAAATAAGATTTAAATAAGTTCTAAAATAAATTTAAATAAGTTCTTAAATAAATTATATAAATGATGTATATTATTACATATATATATCATAAATTGTTCTTAAGTTATTTAATCAAAGTCGCATAAGTAATTGAATTGTACCTATTCTTGTTTTATGTGGCTTTATGTTATTCATATAGCACAATCTTTGGAGCAAATGCATTTTGGCACCAATATAATGGAGCACACTTGTATCATCCACATTGTGTTCATAATCTCCTTGTTGCCAATAATGTCCACTTAACAATCTATGAAAAGATTCGTGGGAATCGCAAAGAATTTGTTTGTTTCTATTTTTATGGCAAGTGAAATTAAATTTCCAATGTTTTTTTTACCTTTAATGGAAATATATCTTTTCCTTTTAATTCTTGAAATACTTCTTTCATTTCAAGTTGATGTTTCATAAAGAAAGTCTTGTCTTGAACCTTTTTACTTGTGTTTTCCAAAAGTTCTTTTAAGACTTTTTTTCATTTGAAATTGATGTTTCAAGTTAATGTCATCAAAGTAATCATTAATGGTAGTAACACAATCTCTTTTAGGCTTAATATCATTGATTCCAAAGTAATCTTGAATGGCTTTACTTTGAGGTGTAGTCATTGTGATTTGTTCTACCTTATGAAGTCTTACTCTTTAAGTGGAAAATTCTCGTTACAAAAAATAACAATTTCTAATATACATTCACATATTATAAAAAAGTCTTTTGAAAATAAAAAGAGTCTTTTGACAAAGGTACAATAAATTTACAATGAGTAAAAAATATATTACTCAAATACAAATCAACATACATTCACTTATTATAAAAAAGTCTTTTGAAAATAAAAGAGTCTTTTAAGAAATGTACAATAAATTTACAATAAGTAAAAATATATTATTAAAGTATATACAAACATTTACTCGTTCATTATAAAAAAGTCTTTTGAAAATAAAAGAGTCTTTTTTATGAATACACAAATTTATATTACAAGACCAAAAGGAAAGCGAGCACCTCTTTGATTTATTGGACGATTTACAAGAGGTTTTGAAATTACTTGAGGCTGTGGACTTTGTTTCATAAATTTATTCTTGCTTGATTTCTTTGAATATCTTTTTCTAGGCTGTGTACCCTTTTTAGAATGATATTCTTTTGCACATTTTTTCAATGTTTCATTCCATTCAGCTCGCGTCATTTATATATTATTATATATTTTTTTCATAGCTGCTTATTATTTTTTGCACGTTGTAATCTTGTTGAAATAGGACTAACATCGACACCCATATATTCAACACCACTAGTATCATCATCGTCTTCTTGATTTTTCATAGCTGCATTGAATAAAGCTTGTTGAAATACAGGATTGACAACGGTTCTTCTAGAACTACCTGACTCGCCTTGATTTTCTGGAGTATTTAATGGTGATGGTGAAATTCGTATATCTTTTTGTAAACTGTTTAATCTAAAATTTAACTGATTAGTTTCTAATTCATTCAAAAAATCTTCTTCTTCTTCAAATTCAGATTCAGGTGATATAGGAGTTCTTATTGGAGTTTCTACATCAGATTCACTTAAATCTGCAAACCTTTGTAAATTGTCCGCTCTCGTATACTTTTCCGGGACAAAAACATTAACATCATTTCGTTTTAAATTTTGAATCAAATCAGATGGATTTATAAATGAAGTTTGTGAAATTGAATTATAAAAGTCCACAGAATTCTGAGAAGGTGCAGTCATTGAATAATTTTTTGATGCTAAATTAGAATACCCTTTAAAAATTGATTTATTTGATGCAGCATTTTTAAACCCTGATTCATTTAAACAATATTGTTTAACAATATCATCAGTCAAAATCTTTCTCATATTATATATATTATATATATTATATAAAATTATCGTCTTCGTCTATTTTGTTGCCTATCGGCTGGATGAGGTGCTCTTAAAATTCTTCCAAAACGTCTTAATTGACCACTAGCTTTGCATTGAATTTGATTTCCAAGCGGACGACCTGATGGTGCAGGGTCCTTGTACCCACAATAAATTCTATTATTAAGTCTTCGTTGAGCTTGTGTTTGATTTGCTCTTACCATAATTATATATATATAATCTAATTTAAAAAAATTATCGTAAATCAATTTCTGTTTCATTATCTTTATTATTTTTATTTTGACTTCGTGTTCTTTTAGAAATTCTATTGGAAGATGAAACTCCTTCTTTCTTCAAAGTTCTTTCTTTTTTATTTTGTTTCACTACTAATTCTTTTACCGTGGGTTCATTAGTCTTTTTGTTAGAAGCATTTCCTTTGACTTCTAATAATTCTCTTGGTTTATATCGTCTAGCTAAAGTCTCATTACCATCCTCAATAACATAACTTAATCCTTTTATTGATTTTACTTCATATATTTTTGTAGACCATTTTTGAGACTCTTTATCAAATGTTTTAGTTTTAATTTTAATTCTTACTTTATCTCCAGGTTTTATACCTACTTTTTCAAGAAGTTCGGTCAATTTATTTCTTTTTAATAAAATATTTCTAATTATTTTTGTATATGACATATTATCATGCGCGGACCTATTAATATTTCCAACATTTTGTGTGCTATTATAATTTTTAACAATAGAGTCTAAATAATCAACCCAATTTACGCTATCTTTACTTGCAGAGTTCGCTTCTAATTTTATTTTCAATGTTTTATTGAATCTTTCAATCATACCCATAGTTGAATGGTCATCAGGCTCATTTAAATAGTGTTCAATATCATTGTCTTTTAATAACTTTTTCATAGCTTTGTTTGTAAATTCTGATCCATTATCAGTTGTCAATACATTCATTTTTGAATCTTTTATTATTTTTTTAAAAACCGGTATAATTCCCTCAGCACTTTCAATGTTTTTATTATTTTTATCTTTGACCGTTTTTGATTTGAGTGCATATGCATAAGCCGTTCTTGTGTTTACATTAATAGCCGTTAAAATTAAAGAAAATCCTTTATTTTGTCTTTTAACATTTGGTTTAAATGCTAAATCAGCTTGAATATAATTTTTATTAGGGTCTTTACCATAAATAGGAAACAATTCTTTTCTATTTAATTTCTTTTTTTGAGAAAATGTTTGATTAAGCTCGGTGGCTTCAATAGCTTCTTTGACTTGCTTTTCGGTAACTTTATACCCACGAGATTTTAATTTAGTTGTAAATGATGATACACCACTCAATCCTATTTCAGGATCTAAATAAAACTTTTGTATTTCTTTTTCAGAAATTGATTTACTCATTGTTTAATATAATAAACCTTATTCATTGTCACTAACAATATCTTTGTGTCCCCAAGGTATTATATTAAATGTTTCCAACTGAACAAAACCTTTATCATAATTAAAAGAAAATGATTTTGTTTCACTTCTTGTTTCAATTCCAAGAGCTGCATATTGTTTATCGGTAAGTGATGATTTTTTAGGTTTTCTTAAAACATCATATTTTATTTCAATTACTTTGTTTTGTTCATTTAACATCATATTTGTTATTTCATTATGATTTAGACTTTGTGAATTTTGAAAATTTAATGAAAATCCTTTCACTTTAGTCATTGTTGTTCCATCATCAAATAATAATGAATATGATTTAGGTGCTGTGGCTACATACTCAATGCATTTTTTATATATTTTCTTCTTATTATCATACAATTCATCAGTCAATTCACCTAAATAATATCCTAATTGTTCTTTGTAAATATGTATATTTGTTTTGTTTTCAATATAAATCACAGAGTCCGTATCGTGATATAATACATTTTCAAATCCTACATCATCCATTAAATTGTACAATTTAATTCTTGCATAAGCGGTAGTAAAAACACCAATAACTTCATTCACACTAAAATTTGTTTCAGCATATTCATCTAATATATTAAATCCTATGTGATATTTCACATCATCATTTACTTGTGGAATAGGTTGAATAACAACATTATCATTTCTAGAATCTGATAAAATGTCGTATATCTCAGCATTGTTGCAATATTTATTTTGTCTTTTATTAGGTTTCAAGCAATATCTTCCCCACAAATTATTAAGAAAAAGTTTGGCTATAGTTCTCATTCCTTCATTTTTATATATATTTTCTTTGTCTAACAATATTCCTTCTTTCTCAAAATATTTTTTTATATACAAATTTTTATCTTCATCATTTTGTACCCACTCAGGAAAATCATTTGCCTCTTGTTTTATTTTTAAAAAAGTATTGATAAAACTTTCAAATATTTTATAAGATGTGTTTTCCCAGTGTACAACTTGATGAATTTTTTCAATCACATAGCCTTTCTTCAAAGCTAATTTTACTTCTTCGGTGCACCAAGTTCCGGTCATTTTTGTCAATGGAAATGTAAGCTTTTCCATCTTGGACTGTCCCCGGGTCCTTAATGGTAACACAGCCATTTCCAAATCATTTGGAGGAATAATGGTACACTTTATAACCCCAAAAAAGTGTTATATATTTCTTATACCTAATAAGTCGATTTCATTATATATTTTTGAAGGATGTCCAAATGGAAATAAACAATATTTTAAAACCCAAGGATACAAACTTGTAAAATCTACATACCTAATTATTTCCCCTTCCTTACATTTATGGTATAATTTTTTAGGATCTGTTCTACCACCAAATAATGCATCTCTAAAATGTATTGGTACATTATACGTATTTAAAAAATCAATAACATTTTTATTGTGCTTTCGTAATTCATTAAACTCATTTTCCCAAATGTATACGACATTGTATCCTAATTCTTTTAATTTTTCAAGCCGTTTATTTGTTTCTTCATTCAATTGAAAAAATGTTTTATTAAATTTGTAATTCTTTCTAAACATTTTGTTTTTGTACACTTCAGGATTTCCGTGATAATAATCTCCTAAAAATTCATAAATTGTATTTGTTGCAGGGTCATAACCATCTACATATTTATGTCTTGCATTATTTCAAAAATAGAAATTAGGAATTTTGTATTCTTTTATTAGATTTTCTATCTTATTTGTATGCTTTATATATTCTAACCATTTGTCTCCTATTTTTGATTGTTGTTTTCCTTTTGTAATATTACTCAATATTGCTATTGAATTTTCAGGCATATGTATATACCTATGAATTGTTTGAGTTAAAGATGCAATAGTCAAATAACATGTAGGATCAATTTCATCATTTGTTATTTCCAAAATCATTTTTCTATATTCCATCCATCCTAATCGTAAAATTCTAACATCACTTTGACAATATTCTAAAATTTCTCTTTGCATATCAAAAGTGAATTTTTCATTCCAATAATACCAATCTAAAAATTCTTTCCGGGCTTCATTTTTCATTTGATTAAAACCATAATAATGTTTATCGGGAAGTGGACCTATATATTCTTTATTTTTTGGTGTATTAAATTTGTGCGGAAAATACCCTTTTTTCTCTCCTTTCAAAGAAAATATTTTTGAAAATTTGCTAAGAGGATTTGTTAGATGTAAGTAGCTGTCCATTAATGTAACATTTTGATATTTCAAATACATTGTTTTACCACCATTTTGCACAATTTCGGGAATTTCATTCATTGTTGTCATTATGTATTCAACAATCAATACATAATCATATTTTGAACCATTGTGTGCAATAAAAGTAAAGTCTTTGTGTTGATTAGAAAAAAGAAATTTGCAAGCTTGTTCAATGTTGTAATGAACAAATGATTCTCCATTTGAGTATTGTGTAACACTTAAATTGACTTCGTGCTTTCTTTCATTGTATGCTTCAAAATCAAAAAATCCTATTTTTTCTTTTTCTATTATATATTTTGGTTTTTTCTTTGTAATATAACAAATATGATTTCTTACATCACAATATAACTTACAATTTGGACAATATTCGTGTCCACAAATATGTTGTTCTTTTCTTGTATCATATATTTGTTTACATTCACCTTTGCATTTATGAAAGTATTTACAAGCTGTCCCTTTCTTATGTAAATCATAACATTTTTTATTTAGAAATTTTATATTACATTCTTGACAATATATAGCTTGTTTCCAATCAATATATTGTTTTGTTTTCGTTTTTGAAAAATCACATAATTTGCTACGACATTTATAGCATTTTCGTTTGTAAAGTTTTCCATAAAATGCCTCAATTTTTGTAATAGGTTCAAAGTGACCAAAACTTGAATTAAGATGATAATAAACAAAATTCCATTCAGCCCTTTTTGGTAACCCTTCTTTTGAAGGTGGGTACATTATTGTACAACCTAAATCAGTCATTCCGCGAATAATTATATTTCTATCAAACTTTTCCTCAAATAAATTAATGTCATCAAATCCTATACCGTCTTCAGGATTAAATTCTAATTCTTTCATTAATTCTATGGCTTCTTTTGTTAATCTATTTCTTTTATCTTGGTGAACATTGTGATAAATGGTTGAAGATGCATTTTCTTTATAAGACATTACAAGGCAAGATTTAGCAAAACATTGTTCATCTTGAATGGTAATCACACTTTTTTTGGATTTTAATTCTTGTACCGTTTTTGGCATAGGTAAAGGAGCACCTTTTCCATTTAATTCTTTGAAATTTAATAATGAAATTGTAATTGAATTTGCACGACCTCTATCATCTCCGGACTGAATCATTCCATCTAATTTATTATAAAAATCACTTTCATCTTTTGCACTCATAAAATCAGATTCTCCATTTTGAAATGATATTCCAAATTGAAAGTGTTTAACATCTTCAGAATTTTGATCAATTTTTTTATTAATTACTTTCATCCAATATTCTAAAGGCTTTCCCAAAAAACGATTGAAATTTATTTTCATACTTATTCCGGAATTTCCACCTTTATCAACATATTCTTTTGTTACATTTTTATTTGTAAATTGTTCTTCATATTCTTGCCTAGAAATTAATTCCGGTTTATTTTTCTTTTTGTCATTATCAATTTTATATTGTTCAATTAAATCTTGTATTGCCTCCCTTTTGTCTTTTCTTGTACGATCTTCATCAATTTTTTCTTTTTCAAATTTTGTTATCTTATTCCATTGTTCTTGTGTTAATTGTGTAGAACTTGATGCCCTTAAATTTCCGGCCCTATAATTCTTTATCTTTTTCAAATTAGTTTTCTTTGATTGTGTCATAGGTGCTTTGCCTTTATCTTTTTCATCTTTATTCTTTTTAGGTGGCATATTATTATAGAACATTTTTATTATACTTATAATGTAACGTAATCTTTAAGTGGTATTTGTTACTTTTAATTTTTCAATGAATTTATTTTGAATTTCAAGAAGTTTGTCAAAATTTTCAGGAGACTCTTTTATTTTATTAGAAAAAATGTTTATTATTTCAATTTTGTCTATATTATGTTTTTTCAAAGTGATCATAGATACATTTTTATTTTCTATAATTCTTTGTATAGTCATGTGTTTTTGTAACTTTATTTTATGATTTTCGTAATATTTATTTTTGTCTCTTCTATTTGTGTCTAGGGGTTTTTTATAATAAACTTTTCCATTCTTTGATGTAACTTTAGTATACTTTGGATATGATTCACTAATGCCTTCCATTGATATAAAGTATAACCTATTTTTTAAATTGTTTTGAAACTCACAAAAAAATAAAAGTAAAAATATGTATGAAATATATAATAATGATTGCTTTACAATTTTACCAACAATTAAAAGTAATTCGGCAGATTTATTTATATGTGATTTGCCGTATAATCAGACTAATTGTTCTTGGGATAAAGATGTTATTGATTTGGATCAATTGTGGATACATTTAAAAAGAATAGGCAAAAAGAAATGTGTTTATATATTTACAACAACAACAAAATATGGACATAATATCATTGAAAGCAATAAAAAATGGTTTAGATACGATTTAGTCTATGAAAAAACTATGGCTTTAGGATTTTACCACGCTAATCAAATGCCTTTAAGATCACACGAAATGATATATGTATTTTATAAACGTTTACCAACTTATAATCCAATAAAAATAGAAGGAAATAAACCATATATTAGACAAGGTCAAGGACCTAGAACTGAATTATATACTCATTACACGGATAGAACGCCTACTATATGTTTGGACGGAAAAAGATTTCCTCGAAGTGTTATAAAGTTTTCTAATGGAAATTATAAAAGCAAACATCCTTGTGCAAAACCGTATAATCTATTTGAATGGATAATAAAAACATATTCTAATGAAAATGATTTAGTCATCGATCCTTGTTGTGGTATTGGCACTTCAGGAGTTGTGTCAAAAAATTTGAATAGGAATTATATAGGAATTGAAATAAATAAAAAATATTTTGATATAGCATTTGAAAACTCTTTTTAGAAAATATATATGTTTTTTTAAAAGGATTAGAAATTATTAGAAAAATATTTTCTTATATATTGTAATATGGGATTCAAAAAAGGTGAAAAAATTACGGACGAAGCTACTTTAGAGAGACTAAAAATCGCTAGACAAAAGGCTATGGAAACTAGAAAGAAAAATGCTGAGGCCAAAAAAGATATTAAGCTTGCAAAAGAATTGAAAAATAAAAAAGAATTACAAGAAGCTCAAGAGAAAATTCAACAAACAATTAAACCTGAAATTATTGATAAATCTATTGAAAAAGAAATTCATCAAAGAAAAGAGTCTATTAAGAAACCAAAGAAGAAAAAGGAAGTTATTGTCGTTGAAAGTGATTCTAGTGATTCTAGTGATAGTGAACCTGAAGTTATAATAAAAAAATCAAAAAAATCAAAAAAAAAAAAGGAGAAGTCAAATGAAATTTGTCCTCCAACTTACAATGATGTTTTAAATCACGACAAACAATTCCATAAAACATATAAATCTTTATTTCCAGAATTTTAATCTTTATTATAAGGAAACTTTTGCTTTTACAAATGTCTTTTCAAAAAATAAATGATCAAAAGTATGGTATTCAAATTCCAAAAAATTCAGCATTCACAATTAATACCGAACCAAATTTTATTCAATTACACGGAATTATTTTGGCCGTGGCGAAAAGAGGTGTTGGTAAAACCACAGCTTTATCTAATTTGTTAAGATTAATGAAAAATAATAATGTTTTAGATAGATTGATTTTGGTCTCACCAACGTATCATAACAATAAACATTATTTTCAAGGACTTCCATTAGATGATGATAATGATGTTTTAGAGCCAACAAAAGATGTTCCCGAAAAGATTGAAAGTATATTAAATGAGGAAGCCACCGACTATGAAGAATATCACGAAAAATTGAAAAGATATAAGAAATTAATGTCGTTATTGAGAAGAAAAGATATCAATGTATATGATATTCCGGTTGATTTATTACTTGAATTTTCGGACTCTGATTTTGAACCTCCACAACACAAATACAATGGTAAAAAGCCTATAATTGTTGTATTCTTTGATGATGTCCAAGGGACAGATTTAATGAAACCTTCATCCAAATTAAGTAACTTAGTAATTAAACATAGACATTTAGGAAAACTTAACGATGGTGCATTAGGCACAACCTTATTGTTTGCTACACAATCATACACTTCTAATAGTGGAGGGTTATTGAAAGCTATTCGTGGAAATTTAACACATATGTTGGTATTTCGTAACAAAAATATGAAAGAAATTGATTGTATTTCCGAAGAATGTGCAGGTGAAATATCAAAAGAAGTATTTGATGATGTATATAAAAAGTCTATTCAAAACCCACACGACTTTTTATTTATTGATCTACATAAGAAACAAAATCATCCATCAGCATTTCGTAGGAATTTCAATGAATTTATTGTCCCTACAATGTAAATTTTGAATTAATTCTTTCAATAATTGTGGTGGTATTACATAAGCATCATTTACACCTATATTATCTTTGGAATTTGATGATTGTGTACGTTGGGCGGTATATAAATGCTTGCCGTACTTATGTTTGCTATCACAAGGCGTTAATTTAGTACATATTTTCAAATTTAAACCGTTCATATTTGTCCAAATATTAGTCATTTTTCTATATGGAAAACCATATCTACAATAACAACAAGTGTGCTTATACATACATAATGGAATCATAAAGTCTCTATGTTGTAACAAACCACCGTCGGCCGGGTTTTCAATAAACCAATATTTCGGTTCAAAGTAATTTATGATTTCAATAGTTCTTTTTACTATATTGTCGGCCAAATATAAATTCCTAGGTTTTTTCCTATGAGCTTTGGAATATTCGGTACAAGGCGGACTAGCCCATATTATATCAAATTCATTTGGTAAATATGTTTCTTTGTAATTCCATTCAATTATATCACATTGAATTGTAGAATCGTATTTGTGAAGAATATCTAAAGTCGTGATTTCACAATGTGCGTACATTTTTTGTATTTCTTTGGAAAATGATTTTGTCCCGCAAAAGAGCTCTAATATTTTCAACCTTATTGTAGACAAAAATGGCTTGTAATTACACAATAAGTAAACATACAAGAAAAAACGCAAAGAAATTGAATGTTTATGTGAAACTTTCAACAAATAAAAACAAGAAATTAGATGTCGTTGATAAGAAAACTAATAACAAGCTAGCTAGTATTGGTGCGTGTGGAATGTTAGACTATCCTTCTTACATTAAATCAAAAGGTATTGAGTATGCACAAAATAGAAGAAAACTTTACAAGCTAAGACATAATAAAGATAGACTTGTGAAAGGTTCTAATGGATTTTATGCCGACAAGTTATTGTGGTAGATATGAGAAAAACTCTTTCAAATTCCAAAAAGACTTTTGTCGGTGTATTATTATTGTGTTTTACTAAATGTATATTAAAAATGATATTATCCGCTTAGAAAAAAATACATCCGTTTCAAAAGTCTTTTTGTAAATACAATGCACATAGGGTCGAGGATATCTTTAAAAACTTTATCATTGAGTAAATGTTAGTATACACATATAGATTCATTCCGTCAAACACTTGGATTGTGTTCAAAATCGGAGTCGTATTTATATTTGGTTGTTTGATTCGATCGAATACATATGTTAAAAACTCGATGTCGCAAAACTTGTCGACATTTTTTTCTGAATTGTCGGAATCGAGTTTCCTTTATTTGACTTCAGAAATGGAATCCTTGCAAAAATCTACAACAAGTACTATTTTCAACGAATTTCTTTCAACGGAAATATGCCTCCGTAGGCTCGCAGAACAAGGGGGGGGGGTCAAATTTTCTGAAATCGAGAATTTTGAAGTTTCCGAGATTGAGAATGTGGTTTCTAAAATCGAGAACTGATTTTCTCGAATCGAGAACTGTTTTCTAAAATTAAGAATGATCTCGATCGAAAAGTTCCATCGCGAGAATAATCTTCATCGAAAAGTTCTCAATAGAGAATATTTAAGGTAATGTATTAACTATGTAGATTCTGAGTAAAGAATCCTGAGGTCAGAAGATTCTCCAGATAGAACTTTTCGATTGAGATTATTCTGCATCGAGAAATTTAGTAGCAAGGCGCGCGACACTGTTCCACCTTCCTAACAGTGCATCTTGACACGAGAGACCACTCGACTGCCGCTGCAAGTAAGCGCACAAAGATTTCCAGTACGGTATATCTTGTTTTAGGCAGTCTTAACAGAAAATTGTGTGACAAGTATTCTTCAACTAATTGGGGAACGTATCTGTTGGTCGCATCCGAACTCTTCGTTCAGACGCTGTGTAGAAAGAGCGCATTTTACGCCGCCACAGCTCAGGATACGGGGACACACTATTCCTTACTTTTGGCGCATTCTGAAGGGCTGTCGTCAAAGTTTCCTTTACACCCTTAAAGACGTTCTCTTTTTTCATCGGAAGTCTTTTGTTTAGTCGTATGCAGGATATGACGCGTACATACCTGGCAGTTTTATTTGTATTCCTTGGAATTGCAGGACTTTCTACGGCGGATGAGCAGCAGGAGTATGTTGAGCAAGACTTTCGGATGAGTGACGCGTTCAACGATCCGCATTACTCGAGTGTCACTGCAGCTAAGTATGGGTTCAGAGTCTTCACGAACCCTCCTGGATTGGGATTAACCGAGAGTCTCATGTTGACTCACAGTGATGGGTTGTACGTTGCTGGTGAGAAAGTGGTAACTGAGAGTGAACATCGCAGAGTCGTTGGTGAACTACAGACTGAGTTGCAAAGTACACGCCATGAGTTGCAAAATACACGAAGCGTGTTGGACAATATGCAAACTCGACTTCAAGACACCGAGAGCGAAGTGTTAGCGTTAGTGCAGGAATTGCGAGAGGTTTCTCCTGCAAATAGCAGTATGATATTGCAGCCACCTACTTGTGAAGAACCCGGTGGGAATAAGCTTCACTTTAATGGGACACAATGGGAATGTGTTTGTACAGAGGGGTATAGTGGCGGTTCTTGCGAAGTGGAAATGCATGAGTATGTTAACTGGACTTCGTTTGTTAACACAGAAGTGACAAATACACAAGGTGGTATACAATCTACTGAAGGTGGTTGGGCCTCCTCCTATGCTTTCTCCTCGCAACATTTTTTTCAGAATGATCTACCCATAACGATTGAGTTTGACTTAAATCTAAACCAAGGTGAAGCGATGCTTGGATTCGCGTGTGGACAAAAAAATATGAGTAACCCTATGTACGTGGTTGATTCCTGCTACTATAACGTTTACAGACACCTTGAAGGTAATTGGTATATAAAGGAACCTGGGGAGTCTTTTAGTTTCCGGCCGCATGGAGTGACTTTCGTGCCAACTTGGGAGAGCGATTCTTGGCAGATGCAAATCAATGAATTGGGCTTCGTAAACTTCATGCGGAATAATGTTGTTTTCTACACAAGCTCAAGTAGCCTCTCACTTCCAGCATATGCCAGAGTGGATTTTAATCGAGGTGGTTATGTTGAAAAGGTTGAGATTCAGCGATAAATTTAGCATTTCAAAGCTTCTTGCGTGGTCTGTGTTTGTGTTGCACCAGGAGAACTTATCCTTTATTTACTTTTATAAGTCTAACGAGATTCATAAGTCAGGGACTCCTAGAGTTGAAGTCTATTACATCTGAACAATTTTGGCAATTTTTACCCAAATAAAGCTATGGTAGTATGTATTGCCAGAGTCTCTTAAGTATCCTCGTTTTTGTATCCTGTAAATTGAGTTTTGTGCTCGCTATTTTGGTAATTTGTGAAGGTAAATTTTGGAATGACACTCTCAAATAGACATTATGTGTGTGTGTGTGTACTATGTCTATATGGAGCAATTTATCACACCATAATTGTCACAAAGTTCATTTTAAACATAGTTATGTGTGAGATGTACATCAAATTGGGGATCTGTTTAGTAAATAATGATCTTTTAGAGGAAGATTTTAGAAAATAGAGAATAAATGAAAGTATTGACTAACCAATTTGGATATGATAGAAATATGTATTATTGTATAATATTTTGTTAACATCTAATTATATGATTACACTCACTCTTATTATATATTCACTGTGCATTACATTTGTACATCTTGGAAATGTAGATAATTTGCGTAGAAACATTTCATATACATATTATATAAATGAAGAAGCATTTATGTTCCAAGATTTATTCCCAAAATGATTTCTGTAAGACCAATTATAATATATTTTCCAAGTCCAAAGTAAAAGAATACTCCTTTAAAAGAAAGACTTTCCAAAATGAAAAAGACTTTTATAATGATCAAAGGAATAAAAAGATAAAACAAGATTACAAATTTCAATTAAACACATTATTTAAAGAATTAGCCGAACTCCAAGCAAAAGAAATAAAACAAGTATTTTCAAATGAATTAAGAGAGAAAGCATACCAAGTGGGTATTTCAACATATTTAGGATCAAGAAATTATACACCGGAGTTGAATTACCCGGGTGGATATGAACATTTTACAATTACAAATGCTCAACAACAAATGGATAAGGAAATTTTTGGAAATAAATTCAAATTAGATCCACATTTGTCATCATATGATGCAGCGGTTTTTAATAATGGAAAAAACAAGATTCATATAGCATACCACGGGGCAAGCTCAAACCCGTCATTTTTGAATGAGGACAAAGTAGATATTCTTTCAGTAATTAAAGGAAAACATTCACAACAAAAGTCTTTCAAACGCGCTGAAAATGTTTATTTGAAAACTTTGGAAAAATACCCAAATCATCAAATAGAATTATTAGGAACCTCATTAGGCGGGGCAAAAGCAATACACGTCGGTGAAAACTTTAATGTTAAATCAACAACTTTCAATCCATTTCTTTCTCATTTACATATTCCTAAGATTGTTGGAAATGCACCACAAAACATTCATAGAGTGTTGACGGACTGGGCCACAGCCGGAGCACTTCATATTCCATCAAATTCAAATAGAAAGTTGTTTCATTATTTTGAAAACAAAAATCCTTATGATTTATTCAAACAACCCTATGAATATTTAACATCTCCACATAATTTGAAACAGTTTTTTCAATTACCAAAAAACAATAAAGTTACTAAAGTCAATTTATTAAAATCAACGTTAAACACTATAGGGACGGGGCTTGATATTTATACTTTTGGAAATGCTTTAAAAGATGCAAGAAATATGTCAATAAATAATGTTGAAAGTTATGAATTTAACCACCAAATTTCAGAAGATTTAAATCCATTAGGGCTATTAGGAGTCAATTTTGACATCGATGCAAATTATTTACACGACGATGCACCATTAGAAGCTAGAATGTTAGCAGATTATATTTCTAACAAAGGTCCTCAAAGAATGACAAATTTTAGTAGAAATGTAAATACATCGTTATCAAATAAATATACAAATATAAATATAAATACAATAAAAGACAACAAAAATAATATTTTGGTAAATTATGGAACGTGAACAATTAATGAAAAATGCTCAGATATTATATCCAAATTTATGTACATTTTATTTAGAATTGATTATTGATGATTATATAGCACGACCTGAATTTTATGAAAAAATGTATAACGGAAATGTTGTGGATATTCCATTACCATTAAAAAGGGACACTCAAAAAGAAATTGATAAAAATAAAAATTATATTCATATATTAAATAGAGATAATAATGAATCCAATATCTGAACGAACCCTTTATTTATCTAGTGAAGATTTATCAACCACTGGTGATTCAAGAATAATAAATATAAATGTTCCGACACAATTAACAAATTATAGAAACACAAATAGATTAAAAATTATTTTAAATTCTTTTTCCGCCGCAAAAACTTGGTACACCATCAATGAATACAATGGTATTTTTTATATAGCAAAAATAAGCACAAATGATTTATATGAATGTAGAATACCAGATGGAAATTACACGAATTTAGATGATTTAAAATCAATTTTAGAAACCATTATTTTAAATGTTCTTGTAGCCAACTTTAATTTTGTTGCACCCGCTGATAGCGTAACCGTTACATATGAGGCTATTTCTGGACATTTTAATATACAACTTAGTAAAGTTGCACCAGACATTAAATTTGTTGCATTTTCAATTACCGGCGATTTCCAAACTGTTCCCGGCAGTGCATTAGGTAATGCATTAACTGCTATATTTAATTCTCCTGGGAAATATAATGATGTTGATCAAATTTTAGGAGGACGAACAAATAAATCTGTTGCAGGATTAAAAAATATTTCTGAAGTAAATAATTTATTTGATATTGAAACACCAGATTTGTTATTTAAATCTAAATTTCCGGGTAATTTACAAACAAATGATGCTATTTATTTAAGAATTACCACGTTACCAACAAATAATTTACAAAGTACTAATCTTTCAAACAATATAAATCAAAATCAAATAATAAGTAGCGACATTTTAGGAAAAGTATTATTACCTTCCGATATTTCTAGTAAATTTATTTCATATTTAGATTTTGATGAAAACTTTGGTATAGATGTACAAGCTTCACAATTTTCTCAATTACGAATTTCAATAACTGATAATAAATCTAGATTAATTCCAACAGCCTTGTCAAAAAATGGTACAGAACAATCCATTAATTTTGCAATTTCTTTGAAATTAAAAGAGTATTCTCAATGAACAATTTTTTATTTTTTATTTATTATATTATAGAAAATGTCTTTACCTTATAGCCTTGCATTTGGTCTTCAAAAATTAAATGGATATTCCACCAACTATTATAGATTAGAAACAACAAATTTGACAAGAGTAGGTCCATATGGTGTAATAACTTTAAATTTACCTGTGAACTCTTTAATAAATATGAAAAGCCTAAGTTTGCATTGTCAAGGTCGTGCTAATGAAACTAATATTGCTTGTACCAACGCTGCGGCACAGGCTGATGTAGTTATAACAACATTACCAAACGGTATAGAAAAACTTATTCAAAGGGTAGAAATTTACAGCGGTGGAATTCAAATTTCGAGTGGTATGCAACAATATTCAACGGTTTCAACTGTGTTGGATAATATAAATACAACGTTAAATAAAGAAGTTTCGTATCAAAGAGTTTTAAAAAATCAAGAAATAAATGTAAATACTGATAACTATTATACAGAATTACGACCATATATATTAAACAATTTTTTACAATTTATAGGCCAAGCAAGTCCAGACTATATTGATACATCATTATTACCAAGTATACAAATACGATTTTATATGCACGGTCCTGAAGTTTTAGGGGCATACCAAAAATCATTAGGAGCTGGAAATGGTTTTGCCGGAACTGGGGCAGCAGAACTGGCTGCAAATGCTTCTTGGGAATTACAAGATTTGCATTTTACAATTGAAACAATTACATTTTCAAATGGTGTTTATGATAGCGCCGTGGAACGTAAATTAAGAGAAGATTCATTTATTGAGGTGCCTTTTAAAAATTATTTTACATTCTTGGATTCCCAAACAAAAATGGACAAATCAACTAGATTTTCTTTATCTACTCAATGTTTAGATAATTTGTACGCCGTGCAAAGACCTTCAACTTATAATTCAACAAATGCAGGTTTGCATAAAATTGATAATAAAATTGGAGCAACTTATGTGCCGTCATATTTTAGATTTTATGCAGGAAAAATTCAATCTTTTCAATATAATATAAATTCACTTTATTATCCAAATTATAGAGCAACCGCTCTGGATGCCTTTAATTTACTAACTATAGGAAAAACGGATAATTATTCTGTTGATTCTGGATGCAAAATAAATTCTTTGGAGAACTGGTATAATTCTTATTGGACTGCTATGTTAAGGCTTAATATGCCTTCCGAAATGAATGTTCGTAGTCTTAGTGGCCTAGATACACGTGGTTTGAACTCTCAATTCTTCTTACAAACACAAGCGGGCACAGATGCTTTACAAGAAGCTATTCCCGGTGGTGATAACGAAACTTTTGTAATTTGTGAATGTACTTCTACACTTCGCATAGGTATGGGTAGAATGATTGAAGTTGTTGTGTAAAACTTATTTATTTATAAATAATATATGGTTGAACAAGCTGGACAAATCAATTCTAAAAATCTAGGAAAGTCTTTAGGGAAAATAAATGTTACTTTACCAAATTTAATGTTAACTTCAGGATTTAGAAGTCCTTCAATGATGATGATTCCTTGCAAAACAATTCAAGATTTACGACCACCAGCAAGAGTTTCTAATGTGGACCCTATGTCAGGTTTCAAATCATATACATTAGGACACGGTGATAAAATTACAAAACAAAATGCTATGTTTTCATTTCCCAATATTCATCCATTAAACAATAAATTACCGAAACTTGCACCAACATTTTTTGTAAAATAAATTTTTTGTAATATAATATTATATATATAATGTCTTCTTTTGGAAATGATTTTGTTTTAGATAAGAATATTAAAGTTAATGACGGTGTGTTTATTGGTGCTAAAAATAAAGTAACAAGAACAACCTTGCAAATGATTGGAGCTAATATCAATATAGATATTGATGGAAGTCAAAGCGGTGACCCGGGTGCTGTAAATTTGAATATGGCTGCAAAAGCAAATAAAATGAAAGTAAGATTTGATGGTTTGCCTATCGTAGACACAAATAACGTTCCTCCGATTGAAGAAATTACACAAGTAAATGGATTATATGTATTCAAAGCAGATCCAGCTGATAAATTTGGAACGGTGTTTATGAAACTTGCTCAACCGTAAATTTAAAACTTGTGTTATGATATATAATGTCTTCATTCGGAAACAATGTAGTTGCAAGTACATTTAATGGAAATCAAACTCCATCCATAACTATTCCTGACCCTTTAACAATTAATCAAATAAATGTAAATCAAATAGGTGATAATTCAAATCCTTGTCAAACAATTCATATGGCTTCAGATTTTTTATATCAAAATGATATTGATTTTATTGATAATTCTGATGTAAATAATCAAAGGGAATTTATGAAGTTACAAACTGACGGTGATTTAAATTTGGTAAATAATATCAATTTTTATGATTTCATTTTGAACAATCCTGCAAGTAAAGCAAAATTTTCTATAGGTTTGGATGAACTTGATAGTTCTTTTGAAATTAAATCTTTAGACCCTGTTCCCCAAACAAGATTGAAAATAGGAGACAATGGTATCAATGAATGGTCCTTTATGCAAACCACATTGAATGTAGAACCACTTGGAGCAGGTGTACTTTTAAATGATGGACCTTTAATTTTAAACACCGGTGATATCACTTTGAATTCTGGAAAATTTATTGGTGACGGTTCTTTGCTTCAAAACTTGCCTTCCGGGGCTAACCAAAATTTACAATCTGTTACCAACCAAGGAAGTACAACTACCACAAATGATATTTCTTTTACGGGAACCGGAAAACTTATAATAAATCAAGAAGAATGTGATGGAAATTTGTTTAGAATTAAAGCGGGCACAGCGGGTAATGGATTGGTGTCCATAGGCGAATCGACTCAAAATGATGGTTTTCCAAATGCAAACCGTTCGGTTTTGATAGGCAGAAATAGTGGGGCTTTTAATTGTTTGAACGATTCAATATGCATAGGCAGCGAGGCCGGCAACAATCAATGTAATGCTTTCGTCGTAAACGTTGGGGACGACGCAGGGCAAAGCTTTGCTTCCGAGAATTCAGTAAATATCGGAAAATTTGCAGGGGAATATTTGGCTGGCGAGAATTCTATTAATATTGGTGCTTTGAGCGGTCAAAATTCTTCACAAAGTGCTACGGCTATTGATAATACAATAATTTTGAACGCAAGCGGTCTTGAACTTAATGCTGGGGTAAATAATTCTTGTTATATTAGACCTATAAGACAATCACCCGACGCTCCAAGCGAATCACAAGTTTTGTTTTATGATACAAGTAGCAACGAAGTGAGATTTGGTCCAATCAGTGCAAGCGATGGCATTCCATCATTAAGTCAAGTTTTGGCTGTCGGTAATTCTGGAAATAACATTAATTTAACCGGTGATTTGGATTGTAGTGCTATACGACTTGTAAGTAGCATAGACTGGGCATATACAACGCCAACATCATCATTGACGACCGTAGGAATTCCTTTGACAGGTTTGACAAATGCATATACGGCAACATTACCCACAAGTCCGGTTCCTCATACAGGTGATGTATTTACTTTTAAAAATAATACCGGAGCTACAATAAATGCTGGAGATATTGTTCAATTTTCTGATGATTTTTCAGATGTAAATGGTATAAAAATATATGCAGCTTCGGCAAGTCAATCTAATCAAAATTGTATGCCTATTGGAGTTTGTGTTCAAAATGCAACAACCGGAAATTCTTGTTTCGTTTGTACAAAAGGTTTCACAACTTGCAAAGCTATTGATGGAAGTTATGTTAAAGGTCAAATGTTAGGTTGTGCTCCGGGAGGTTCAGTTAATGCTTCACAAATTACTACAAATAATGTTGGAATTATCGGTGTGTGTATGGAAAGTAAAGTTATAATAACTCCGGGTTCAGGATTATTGGTTTGGATTAAACCTGATTTTAAATTGTGATTTAATATATATATATATATCAGATGTCTTCTTTTGGAAATGATATTGTTTGTAAAAATATACAATGTAATACGGTAAATGGAAATGCTCCAACTGGGGGGTCTACTAAGTGGATAAACCTACCCGGTGGTAATGATATAGAAAGGACAGTTGGTGACGTATACGTAAACAATCTATACGGCAGAGACGTTTTGAATACTTCAATTATAAACTTCCGATATTTGAAAAATGTTTTAAATAGTGGAACTGCACAAATTGAACTAAAGGATGGAACTGATAATAGTCTTATAATTGTTACAGGCAGTGAACTGCAAGTAAATACAACTTCCGGTTTGTTAGTAAATGGAAA
This sequence comes from Cymbomonas tetramitiformis, assembly GCA_001247695.2. Classification (NCBI taxonomy): domain Eukaryota; kingdom Viridiplantae; phylum Chlorophyta; class Pyramimonadophyceae; order Pyramimonadales; family Pyramimonadaceae; genus Cymbomonas; species Cymbomonas tetramitiformis. The sequence continues at coordinate 19,016 of LGRX02000591.1, read as the reverse complement.
TGCAAGAGTCAATGGAGAAATAAACAATACTACAAATAACAAAACTAACATTGATTTATTTGGAACAAAAGTATCAGGTAATTCATTTATTGGTTTGAATACTTCAGCCGTGGACATACAAAATGCTGAAACTATATATTTTATAAATTTTCAAAAAAAAACCTGATGGTAGTGCAACTCCATTTTTCAGAATTAATATGAAAGGTGATATAATAGGTTGCAATAATATAGAATGTAATGATATAGAATGCAATAAGTTAACAACAAAAACTTTACAATACGAAAATCTCAATTTGTCAAATTTTCCGAGAATACAGCCTAAAGCTGGTCAAGGTATTCGAATATTGGAATTTCCTTCAAATACTTTTGGTGTAATGTGTATATTTCAGCTAGCAGGTAATGAAACAGGTACTCAACAAGCTAATTTCAAAATTCAACACGCTGATTTAGATGTGAATAATAACATTGTAGACAACTATGTTTTGATTTGTGAAGGTTTAGGTTTCTTTACTAGCGAAGCGAGGAGAGATACATTAGTTGCATCTTCAAATTTACTTGGAGAGAATGGTTTGGAGCTTAGAATTTCTTCGTTGTTTGAAAACTTTTCAGACGATGTTATTAGATTTTTCTTGAAATTGACTCCTCATTCTCCAAACCCGTAACTTCTTCGGTTTTTTCAGGGGGACAAAAAAGCAGAAAAAACCTACATATAAATTTATTGTACATTTCTTAAAAGACTCTTTTATTTTGAAAAGATTTTTATTGTATGTGTATTGTATTATGTATTTGTATATTGTATAACATATTTTTACTTATTGTAAATTTATTGTACATTTCTTAAAAGACTCTTTTATTTTCAAAAGACTTTTTTATAATAAGTGAATGTATATATCAAAAATGTTTTTTGTAACGAAAATTTTCCACTTAAAGAGTAAGACTTCATAAGGTAGAACAAATCACAATGACTACTACTTTCAATGATCTTCCTCTTGACATTCAAGAAAAGATTTATTATATGAAAGAGCAACTTGAAATGGAGGAATTTTTACAAAAGATGAAAGAAAGAAGAATGGAAGAGGTTAAAACGATAGGGGAAAGCAAAACAAATAATAGTGACCAAGGATTAGACGAAATTGGATGTGTATGTTGTGGATGTATTGAAGACATTTCCGAATATGGCTATGATGAAGATGGAGAGTTTGATTATTGTGAAGCTATAGATGACTTAGGGTGGAGTGTATGTTTAGGTTGTGAAGGCTATCTTTGTACCAAATGTAAAAAAGAAGATACATCAAAGGGTTGCTATTGTGAAGAATGTTTTGAAGAGGAAGATTGAAATAACTTAAGAACAATTTATAATATATATATGTAATAATATACATCATTTATATAATTTATTTAAGAACTTATTTAAATTTATTTTAGAACTTATTTAAATCTTATTTTGTTACACATTTATTTACGTAATTTATTTATCATTTATTACGTAATTATTTATTGTATATTTATTGTATATTTCCTTGTCATTTTACTTGTCATTTTCTTGTCATTTTCTTATCATTTTACTTGTCATTTTTTCTTGTCATTTACTTGTCATTTTTCTTGTCATTTTCCCTTGTCATTTCCTTGTATGACTTATGACATAGGGTTATGACATATGTCATAGGGTTTTCATAGGGTTTTTATAGTGATAAAAAAGCGTACCCTATAGTCGGACACTTACTACTGATATTTATGTGAAACATGCCGAAATAGACTCAAAATATTTACGGCATTATGTGACAGGCACACAGTTTTGGGACTTTATGAAGGGGCATCTTGAGGGTGACGAAGGGTATGTTGACTGTGAAACCTTTAATAGGTTCAAAACTACGACCGATGTAAGCTCTGTTTTTATGCAAAGGACTTTAGAACTGCACACGGTTGACTTGCAGAGTCAAAGTGACGTTGTTGAAGATATTTCTGCACAAGTTGCCAACCTTACCCGCCAAGTAGACAATTTAACACGACAAAATAGGATATTGGAAGCCAAAGTAGACTCACTGGAAAAATCAAAAGCCGATTATGCCCAACTTTACCCTACAAAAGCTGCAGTAAGGGAGATGATAAAAGAATTGTCAAAATAGATATAGTATGATAGATAGATAGTAATATGATAATAAGTGGTAATAGACACTTTGTACAATATAATGATATGATAATAAGTGGTAATAAACACTTTGTACAATATAAGTTATAGACAAGTTATTATTACTCTGAATATTTTTGTATCTTGCATATCAAATACTAGTTAATTAGTTAATAAATACTCTTACTGAAATATATCATACATTATAAGGTGTGTTTAATAGCATTTTCTTATTATCAAAGGCGAATTTCATTATTTTGACCGTATAGAGTGATCAACAAATCTATTCGTAAATTGAAAAGTGCTATGTATATCTAGAATTTATGTTTGATTTACTAAGAACCGAATCAGTTTCAAAAGCTAAAGTAGAAGTACGGAAAGTTTTGAAAGGCTAATTTTATTTGAGTCCGGAAGGCGAATTTCATTATTTTGACCGTATAAAGAGATCAACTAATCTATTCGTAAATTGAAAAGTGCTATGTATATCTAGAATTTATGTTTGATTTACTAAGAACCGAATCAGTTTCAAAAGCTAAAGTAGAAGTACGGAAAGTTTTGAAAGGCTAATTTTATTTGAGTCCGGAAGGCGAATTTCATTATTTTGACCGTATAAAGAGATCAACTAATCTATTCGTAAATTGAAAAGTGCTATGTATATCTAGAATTTATGTTTGATTTACTAAGAACCGAATCAGTTTCAAAAGCTAAAGTAGAAGTACGGAAAGTTTTGAAAGGCTAATTTTATTTGAGTCCGGAAGGCGAATTTCATTATTTTGACCGTATAAAGAGATCAACTAATCTATTCGTAAATTGAAAAGTGCTATGTATATCTAGAATTTATGTTTGATTTACTAAGAACCGAATCAGTTTCAAAAGCTAAAGTAGAAGTACGGAAAGTTTTGAAAGGCTAATTTTATTTGAGTCCGGAAGGCGAATTTCATTATTTTGACCGTATAAAGAGATCAACTAATCTATTCGTAAATTGAAAAGTGCTATGTATATCTAGAATTTATGTTTGATTTACTAAGAACCGAATCAGTTTCAAAAGCTAAAGTAGAAGTACGGAAAGTTTTGAAAGGCTAATTTTATTTGAGTCCGGAAGGCGAATTTCATTATTTTGACCGTATAAAGAGATCAACTAATCTATTCGTAAATTGAAAAGTGCTATGTATATCTAGAATTTATGTTTGATTTACTAAGAACCGAATCAGTTTCAAAAGCTAAAGTAGAAGTACGGAAAGTTTTGAAAGGCTAATTTTATTTGAGTCCGGAAGGCGAATTTCATTATTTTGACCGTATAAAGAGATCAACTAATCTATTCGTAAATTGAAAAGTGCTATGTATATCTAGAATTTATGTTTGATTCACTAAGAACCGAATCAGTTTCAAAAGCTAAAGTAGAAGTACGGAAAGTTTTGAAAGGCTAATTTTATTTGAGTCCGGAAGGCGAATTTCATTATTTTGACCGTATAAAGAGATCAACTCATCTATTCGTAAATTGAAAAGTGCTATGTATATCTAGAATTTATGTTTGATTTACTAAGAACCGAATCAGTTTCAAAAGCTAAAGTAGAAGTACGGAAAGTTTTGAAAGGCTAATTTCATTTGAGTCCGGAAGGCGAATTTCATTATTTTGACCGTATAAAGAGATCAACTCATCTATTCGTAAATTGAAAAGTGCTATGTATATCTAGAATTTATGTTTGATTTACTAAGAACCGAATCAGTTTCAAAAGCTAAAGTAGAAGTACGGAAAGTTTTGAAAGGCTAATTTTATTTGAGTCCGGAAGGCGAATTTCCATTATTTTGACCGTATAAAGAGATCAACTAATCTATTCGTAAATTGAAAAGTGCTATGTATATCTAGAATTTATGTTTGATTTACTAAGAACCGAATCAGTTTCAAAAGCTAAAGTAGAAGTGCCGAAAGTTTTAAAAGGCTAATTTTATTTGAGTCCGGAAAGCGAATTTCATTATTTTGACCGTATAGATTGATAAACTAATCTATTCGTAAATTGAAAAGTGCTATGTACATCTAGAATTTTAAAACCCTAAACTCATCCATCTTTAATATCTTGTTGTGATAATGAAAATAGCCAATTATTGATTGTTTATTATCCTTTTCATCATGGTAATGGGTATGGTGTAATGGGCATTTTCAAAAACATTTTCAAATGATAATAAATAAATATACAAAATGATATTCTTCCTTTGATATACTTTTATAAACAACCCATTACCCGCTACCCAATACCTTTTATGTAAATAAACAAATAAATTTATGTTAACCCCTTAGTTGCGGTTGGAATTTTTTGCAAAAATGTGTGGTTTGGGGACAATTCAAAGTATTGCGTGATCATGGCCGCATGCACACATACGACATCATGTATGCTATAGGAGACCATCAAATAAGCCACAACGAATCATGGTATAGCTATATCTATCGTATATCTCGAGATATATGGATTATCCAACCAAAATTTTGAGTATTTTGAGCATAGAAATTACGCATACGTCTTGTGTACGATGCGTGACTGCAGTCTTATTGACCTGTATCATGGTAAAATATCGCGGAAATTAACATGTTAGACTATCCCTAATCCATAGTACGCATTAATACCGCCCAATGTGCCAAAAAATACCAAAAATTGCCAAAAAAACACCGAAAAAACACTTGGATTCAAATGTTTTCCTCACTTAAGAAATGTTTTCCATACTTAAGCTAAAACTCGGGTGATCTTGCTCATAAAATGAGACTATGTGGTGATATAATACCCCATGTTGCATGCGAGACTGGCGTTGGGATCCATTTCTATCGTATATTTCCACATGACCACATATATGCTTACTAATACGGGATGTTTATGGCTTGGTTAGCTACTTTTCAAAGCCAAATTTAAGCGCAAAAATGACACAAATAGACAAATTTGGGTTTGGAAATACTAACACGTGAGAGATATATCGCACTAGTATATGTGCTATACTATTGGTTAACCTGTAGCCATATATCATGAGTGCACCCACAAACCTTACAATATTCGATGCGCCAACCGCGCATATGCAGTTTCATGGTAAGCCACGCTCTCATTTTCGAGGCCTTGTTGAGAATTCTCAACGTGTCGCAGCTAAGGGGTTAATCTATGTTTATATAATCTCTCACATTCTTCATACCTATCTTCTTTATATCCATGCATTTATTCTAACAATTTATATTTCAAGGCAAATATTGTAAAACTCACTATCTAATTCAACCCCTATGTATTTTCGATTATTGTTTTTACAAGCAATTAAACTAGATCCAATACCCATAAAAGGATCACAAACAAGGTCATTTTCATTTGAATATGATTTGATTAAGTATTCCATTAATTCGATTGGTTTCGAACATGGATGTTTGCTTTTATGATTTCCGTTAGAAAATTTCAAAACTGATTTTGGATATCGATAACCGTCTTCACATTTGGTTGGTAATCGAGCGCAATGTTTGGTATATATATTAGTAGTATTTGCACTCGATTTGTAATATGGTTTTCCGGGAGTTTTTTGCGGGTTAAATGTAGGTAGTCTTTTATAAAATATATAAATCATTTCGTGACTTCGCAATGGCATTTCATTTGCATGAAAAAATCCTAATGCTACGGTCTTTTCATATACTAGATCGTAACGAAACCATGCTTTATTGCTTTCAATTATCTTATGTCCAAATTTAGTTGTGGTTAGAAAAATATAACATGTTTTTTCTTTACCTATACGCTTCAAATGTTTCCACAATAAATTTAAATCAATTATTTCTTTATCCCATTTACAAGCGGTTTGGTTATAAGGTAAATCTAATACAAATAAATCTACGGAATTATCATTTATTTTAGGGAAAATATCGAAACAGTTTGCATTATGAATTTCAAACATTAAATTAATAAATTTATTTATTTTATACTAAACAAATTCCAAATGAGACCACAATTAACCGACGCGTACACAAAACAACAATGTTTAAAAATGATGGATATAACAAATAAAGTACCAAATTCTCAAAAAATGTTTAAAAGTTATGGCAATCTTTCTAAAAATAGCTATAGTATGACCGTACCTAGTTCAAATCCTGAATTATTTTATTTTGATCTAACAAATTCTCCTATAAATCCTATGCATTTGACTAAAGAATTAAAGCATGATTTTGATTTTCCAAAATATATTATGCAAGAAGAGTTGTCTTCACAATCTACTCCAATAAGTTTTGAAGAAGAAGAAGAATTGTTGAGTGAAATTGACACTGAAGAAATTAATTCAGGTTTGAAAAGACTGCGTGAAGATTTTTCTCCATCTCCGTTAAACACACCCGAAAATCAAGGCGAATCTGGTCCTTCATCAAGGACAGTTGTAAATCCAATATTAAGACAAGCATTATCCTTTTCTTTACCAAGTGATGCCGTTATTATTACCGGTGTAGATCGAAGAAACCCTACGTCTCCTAATATAAATTTCTCACCGGCAAAAACACGTTCACGTACTACAAATAACAATTAAAAATTTTATTACTATGTCTCGAAAACATTTGTTCGGGGAAATTTATATTAAAATGAAATTATTAATTTAATAATTTATGAATACATTTTGTGATAATAATCCTTCAAATATATTTTGTCAAAAAGCGAAAATTGTAGATGACACCAATTTTAAAAGTAATGATTTTAAATTTGAAAATATTTTTTGGGAAAAAATAGAAAATAATAAAAGTAATAACAAAGATTCCACTCCGTTTGAGAGAATTCCAAAAATTAAAAATAATGATTTTACATCCCAAAAAATAAAGAAACAAACGGCGGAACTATTGAATGCAATACATGCAGATTTCAAAAATATTCCAAATCAAGCAATAAATAATTTTCTTGGAAAAAATACAATTAAATTTGATAATCCTACTCAAAAAAAATATGCTTTAGCTGCAAATTCAGCCTATGCATTTAGTTACGATAATAAAGCAAAATTAAATAAAATAATGAGAGAGCTTCCCCATTTTCAAATAGACCCTACATTAAGCGGGAGAAATTCGATTACATTAGTTAATTCTATAAATAAAGAAGTAATCATAGCATATCGTGGAAGTGACGCTGAATTTTACAAATTAGAAACAATTTCTAAAAACCCTAATAGGTTAAGTAATTTTAAGGATTGGTATGTGAATTTATTAACAACTATAGGCAAACAACGCACAACTCAAAGATATAACGAAGCATCCCAAAGATATGAAAATGTTTTTAAAAAATTTGGAAATAATTACAAAATTTCGGTAACCGGTCACTCAAACGGAGCCGGACAAAGCAATTTCATTGCCGAAAAATATAATGTCGAGGGTCATCATTTTAATCCAGCTATTAATCCCTTGCAAAAACCGGTAAATACACCAACGGAAAAACAATATGTTTATTCAACGGAAGGAGATTTAATTTCATTACCGGCAAGAATTAAACCTCATCCAAATTCTAATTATGAAATTATTCATGTCAATCCAAAACCGGGAACTGAAAATGATCTTGTAAAATTACATGATATAGAGCAAATGTATACCGAGAATTATCCCCAAACCGAAAGAGTTTCCACGGCAAGATCTAGATTTGGTTTCGCAAATGCTATAGGCGGTTCAGTTATGGGTGGTTATTTTGGATACTATCAACATACAAATTCTAAAGATGAACATTATTTTAGAACGACTCAAGGTGTATTAGAAGGTGCATTGTTAAACGAAGCGCCCCCTATCAATTTTACAGATTTTATGGATACCATGGGAGTTAAAGAGAGTCTAGAAGAAAAGAATTATTTACGGAAATATTTAGGGTTGCATCCAATTGAAGAAAAAAATATAGAAAAAGTCCCTAGTTATGACCCAATTACCGAAAAAATTAGAAAAATAACGGGTAGACAAAAGCAAGATAAAAAGCTATTTTCGCCTACAACCGGAGTAAGTTATGAAAATAGAAACATAAATTCAGGTAATTTTAAAAAGGGAATTAAATATGTCGAGTATGACGGCAATAGTTCAACACCTATAAAAGTCGGTGTAATAAATCCATAAGATATATAATATAAAATGGCAAATTGTAAATATAAAACTGTAAAAATTAAAAAGTCTACAAAAAAGATAAAAAATTAATGGCAATTTTTGATAATTTAAAGACTGTTCATTTCGGTGCAAAAGGTTATACAGATTTTACTACAAATAAAGATATAAAAAGAAAATTTAATTATCTCAAACGTCATAAACCCAATGAAAATTGGAGTACTTGTGATACTCCCGGTTCGCTTTCAAAACATTTATTATGGGGTAATTCCACTTTATTAGAAAAAAATATTAATAAATATAAAATAACATTTAATTTAAAATGAATATAGAAAAAAATCTTTTAATTGTGGAAGCCGAAAGAATATTCAAAAATATTTCCAAAGCACACATTGAACTTTTAGTAGATGATTATTTAAATAGAACCGAATATTACACTGAATTAGCCAATGGAAATATCGAAATTTCTAAACCAAAAACTAGGGACACGGAAGCAAATATTAAAAATCAATCTTTTATTAGTATAGATAATGAATAATATAATTTCATCACGAACTATATATTTAAATAGCGAAGAAAATTCGGCAGGTGATTCTCGAAGAATAGATGTAAATATACCAACAGCTTTATTAAATTATAGAGTTACAAGTAAATCACGTGTTGTCTTGAATTCCTTTTCGGCTGCTAAAACATGGTACACTATTAATAATTTTAATGGAATATTCTTTATAGGAAAAATCGATACTAATAAATTATTTCCCGTAGAAATTCCTTTTGCAAATTATACAGAATTAGCTCAATTAGAAACAGTTTTAAGTACAAATATAAAAGCAGTTTTAGATAATGAATTTGCATATACCGGAACGGTTACCGTAGAATATAATGGTAACCCTATAGATTATAAAAATAAGTTTAAAATTACTTTATCAATTGCAGTTCCAAATATTAAGTTTGTTTCTTTTTCAGTTAGAAATGAATTCAATGCAAACAATCCTTTGCAAGCTGAACTACAAACTAAAGTTATAGGTCCAAGCAAATATAACGACGCCGACGAAATTTTAGGCGGGCGTGTAAATAGACAAACTAACAATTTATCAAATGTTTCTCAATTAATTGATTTATTCGAAATAAAAACAGCGGACACAATATTCGAAAGTTATTATCCTTGTAATTTGCAAACAAATGATGCACTATATTTGCGAATATCAAGTTTGCCTACTAACAATGTTGAGTCTACAAATTTATCCGCTATAAGTAGTGATAGCACTTCTTTAATTGCTAGCGATATTTTTGCTAAAATTCTTTTACCAAATGACTTGACTACAAACTTTATAGATTTTTTAAATCCAAATGACAATTTTGCTATTGACATTTCAGGATCACAATTGACTGAATTAAAATTTGTCTTGACCGACTCTAAAAACAGACCCATACCTTTAGTTTCCCCCACGGAAGCAAGGGACGGAAGTATAAGTTATTCTATGTCAATAATTATCAAAGAACTTTCACAATTTTAAAATTTTTTATTTATGTTACTAATATATTATATATAAAAGAATGTCTTTGCCATTAACTCTTGCGTACGCACTTCAAAAAGTTTCCGGGTATAGCACTAATTATTTTAGGCTTGAAACCACAAATCAAGACACCGCAACAAATAATTCTACAATCACTCTAAATCTTCCGTCAAACGTAATTATAAATTTAAAATCACTTTCGATGCATTGTGAAGCTCGAGCGAACGATGCCAATATTACCATTCCGGGAGGTGCTGATTTTTTGAGAACAATGCTTCCAAATGGTTTAGAAAAATTAATCTCTCGGGTAGAATGCACGGCTGGAGGTGTGCAAATCCAAAGTGGTTATAATGGTTATAGCACCGTCGCTACGGTTCTAGACAATTTACAAACTACTTTAAATAAAGAAATTAGTTATCAAAGAGTTTTACAAAACCAAGAAATTGAAGTGACCGACCTTGATTATTATAAAACATTTCGACCTTTTATAATTCAAGAATTTAGAAGCTTTATAGGAGAGAGCGAGCCGAGTTATTTAGATACATCTCTTTTGCCCCCTATTCAACTTCGATTTTATTTGCATGGTCCGGAAGTTTTAGGTGCTGTTCAAAATAGCTTGGGATTAGGAAATGGTTTAAATAACGACGGTCAACAAGCTTTAATTTCAGGTGGAAGATTTACTTTACAAAAACTTTATTTTACAATTGAAACTATCACCTTCTCAAATGGAGTCTATGATTCGGCAGTCGACGCAAAATTAAAAAGAGATGGATTTCTTGAAATTCCGTTCAAGAATTACTATTCTTTCACATCTTCACACGACGGTATGAATAAATCTACACGATTTAGTTTAAGTTCTCAATCGATTGATGAAATATATGCTGTCCAACGTATAGGGGATTATCAAACCAAATCTCTCGGTCTTGTGCAAATCGACAATAAAATCGGTCCTACTTATATACCAAGTTACTTTGACTTCAAATCTGGAAGATTAGGAAGTGGACAATTCAATGTGAATAATCTTTATATTCCAAATTACCGAAACGATGCATTAGGATATTTCAATTCGATGTGTGTGGCGAAAGCTGACCAATATATGACAAAATGTGGTTGTAAAGTCAATAGTTTTGAAGATTGGGTAAACCATTATTTCACTTTTATGGTTCGCTTAAATATGTCTAGTGATATGGGCGTACGCTCAATTTCTGGTTTAGACTCTCGTGGTATTAATACAATGATGTATTTAGAGACTAGTGAAGGTACAAACACAACTGAAGAAGTATTAACAAATAATGAAGTGTTTGTATTTTGTGCGTGTACAAGTGTTTTGCGTGTAGGTGTTGGGCGTATGATTGAATTGATTGTTTAAATGTTTATTTATTATTATACATAATAAAAAATGAATCGATTTCAACCAAATGACTCGCCTACAAGTTTAGGTGAACGTATAGGTCAAAATAAAGCTGAATTGCCACCTTTTCTAATGCAAATGTCCGGGTTTAGACCACCTTCTATGCAACAATTGCCTTGTAAATCCATAAGTGACATAACTTTACCCCCAGCCAAAATTTCAAATGTAAATGAATTAGCTGGATATAAATCTTATATTTTTGGACATGGAGATAAACCAACTTTAAAGACTTCAATGTTTACCTTTCCCGAACAACATCCTTTAAATAATCCAATTCTAAAACCTGCAAATTCTTTCTTTGTGTGATATATTATATACAATGTCTAGTTTTTGAAAAGAATTAATCATGAATAAAAATGTTAGTGTAGGAAATGGAGTATTTATTGGTAAAAAAAATAAAACAACAAAAACAACCTTAGAAATGCTTGGAGCTGATATTTATATAGATATTGACGGTTCTCAAAGCGGTGACCCCGGTATTGTAAATTTGAATATGGCTGCAAAAGCAAATAAAATGAAAGTAAGATTTGATGGTTTGCCTATCGTAGATACAACTAATGTTCCTCCGATTGAAGCAATTACACAAGTAAATGGATTATATGTATTCAAAGCGAATTCAACTGATAAATTTGGAACTGTATGTATGAAACTTGCTCAACCGTAAATTTAAAAATCATATTATAATATATATATATATAAATGAGTTCTTTCGGCAAAAATGTATTTCTTAAAACTTTAAACAATGTAACCGACCCTGGTCCTAATCCTACCGTTCCCGACCCATTAACAATTAATCAATTAAATGTAAATCAAATTGGAGATAACTCAAATCCTTGCCAAACAATTCATATGGCTTCAGATTTTTTATACCGTGGAGATATTTCATTTATTGACAATTCTGATGTAAATAATCAAAGAGAATTTATGAAATTACAAACTGACGGTGATTTAAATTTAGTGAATAATATTAATTTTTATGATTTTATTTTAAATAATCCTGCAAGTAAATCAAAATTTTCGATAGGTTTAGATGAACTTGATAGTTCTTTTGAAATTAAATCTTTAGATCCTGTTTCTCAAACGAGATTGAAAATAGGAGACAATGGTATAAATGAATGGTCATTTATGCAATTAACGCTCGACACCGAACCGCTTGGAGCCGGTGTACTTTTAAATGATGGACCTTTAATTTTAAACACAGGTGATATTACTTTGAATTCTGGTAAATTTATTGGTGACGGGTCTTTGCTTCAAAACTTGCCTTCCGGGGCTAACCAAAATTTACAATCTGTTACCGACCAAGGAAGTACAACTAGTACAAATGATATTTCTTTTACGGGAACCGGAAAACTTATAATAAATCAAGAAGAATGTGATGGAAATTTATTTAGAATTAAAGCGGGCACAGCGGGTAATGGATTGGTATCTATTGGCGAAACAACTCAAAATGACGGTTTTCCAAATGCAAACCGTTCGGTTTTGATAGGTAGAAATAGTGGGGCTTTTAATTGTTTGAACGATTCAATATGCATAGGTTCGGGTGCCGGGAACAATCAATGTAATGCTTTCGTCGTAAACGTTGGGGACGACGCTGGGCAAAGCTTTGCTTCCGAGAATTCAGTAAATATTGGAAAATTTGCAGGGGAATATTTGGCGGGCCAGAGTTCAATTAATATAGGTGCTTTGAGCGGTCAAAATTCTTCACAAAGTGCGACGGCTCTGGATAACACTATAATTCTAAACGCAAGTGGTGTTGAACTTAATGCTAGTGTAAATAATTCTTGTTATATTAGACCTATAAGACAATCACCCGACGCTCCAAGCGAATCACAAGTTTTGTTTTATGATACAAGTAGCAACGAAGTGAGATTTGGTCCAATCAGTGCAAGCGGTGGTATTCCATCATTAGCTGAAGTTTTGGCTGTCGGTAATTCTGGAAATAACATTAATTTAAGCGGTGATTTGGATTGTAGTGCTATACGACTTGTAAGTAGCATAGATTGGGCGTATACAACGCCAACATCATCATTGACAACCTTAGGAATTCCTTTGACAAATTTAACAAATGCATATACGGCAACATTACCCTCAAGTCCGGTTCCTCATACCGGTGATATATTCACTTTTGTAAATAATACCGGAAATAGTATAAGTGCTGGAGATATTGTTCAATTTTCTGATGATTTTTCAGATGTAAATGGTGTAAAAATATATGCAGCTTCGGCAAGTCAATCTAATCAAAATTGTATGCCTATTGGTGTTTGTGTTCAAAATTCAAACACAGGGAATTCTTGTTTTGTTTGTACAAAAGGATTCACAACTTGCAAAGCTATTGATGGAAGTTATGTTAAAGGTCAAATGTTAGGTTGTGCTTCGGGAGGTTCAGTCAATTCTTCACAAATTACTACAAATAATGTTGGAATTATTGGCGTGTGTATGGAAAGTAAAGTTATAACAACTCCGGGTTCAGGATTATTGGTTTGGATTAAACCTGATTTTAAATTATAAATTTATATCTTATATTTATTCTATATTATAAAATAAAAATGGCTTCTTTTGGTAAAGATTTGATTTGTAAAAATCTACAATGTACAACCGTTAATGGAAATGCACCGAGTGGGGGAAGTTCAAAATGGCTTGATGTACAAGGAACAACAAATGATATTGAACGAGCTAACGGCAAAGTTACGGTAAAAGACGTCTTTGAAACAAAAACTTTACAATATCAAAATCTTGATATAAGAAATTTTCCAAGAAATAATCCACTACCCGGACAAAGTATTCGTATTTTAGAATTTGCAGAAAACTCTTTTAGTGCAATGTATTTATTTCAATTACAAGACAACGAACTAAATAGAGATACTGTAAAATTAAAAATTCAACACGCTGATGAAGGTGTCAATAATATTATTGGAGACGAATATATTCTAAAATGCTCGGGTCTTGCTATATTTACTGGAATAAGTAACCCTTTCAGTTTGGTAGCTTCATCTAATGTTATTGGAAACAATAATCTCGAACTTCAAATTAGTTCACTAAATGGAAATTTTTCGACAAGTGCTGATGTACTTCGATTTGTATTAGAATTAAGTCGACAACCTTCGATTACACAAGAAAATATAGTTGTGTCGTAACTTTTTAATAAATTATATTTAGATTTATTTTAACGTATTTACATTTTATTATTCTTGTTATTTTTATTTTATTTATGATAAATTCTTTTTTTATAATTTTATCAAATTTATATTTATTCCACCGGAAACTCTCACCGAACCGGATAAATTCACCGGAAGCTCACCGGAAGCTCACCGGACCGGATAAATTCACCGGAAGCTCACCGGAATCGTCTAGGGTTTGGATGGTAGTAGGATGTTGTAGGGTTTGGCGATAAGATTTTTCCCCAACCCTAGGCGCAGCCTAGGGTTTTGTTGGTAGGGGAAAATTTTGTCGCCAAACGCTACATCATACTACTTGATTTCCACTACTTTTCGAAATAGCTATACACCGTTCACAAGATGTTTTCTTCATAAGTTATGGATTTATTTTTTCAGGAATAATAAATTCATCAAATCGTTTTCGAAACATCGATGGATGATTGTCTTTCTTATGTAAATCGATTAATAGAAATGAATGTGGTTCATTGATAGCATGTGCATATACTTCATAGAAAGTCGTTTCGTCAATTTCACCGGCACAAGATTCATATATTTCTTGTAATTCTTTTTTGTCTTTCATTTTGAATATAGCTAAAGAAGTTGCATTATTCTTCACGGCCCGTGGACAACCACCAAATTGAGATTTAAAATTCTGAATAGCAATAAAACAACTTATTCCTAAAGCACCACCGGTTTCAAAATCAGCTATATGTCGATGTCTTGTGATAAAATTTAGAAATTTTGGAGTTCGAAACAAATTCGTTGATTGACAATCATCGACAAAAACAGCCAATATAGGACGTTCACCATTATATTTATGTACGGGCTTTTCGAAACCGTCTGATGTCAAAAATTCGAGCAATAATTCGGGGTCGATATCATCGATAAAGATGTTTCTATTATTTAATTTGTCCATCGATGAATTCCATTTTTTCAAGTCTTCATGATATTTCAAATATATGTCTCTTTCTTCTTCGGCTTTTTGAATAATATCATTAATAACATTTGCACCATCGTACACATCTTCGGAGTCGATATCTAATGACTTCATTAATTTTTTGTTTGAATTAAATGTAGGACTTATAACAAATATTCGATGTAATGACCCTTCTTTTTTCAACATTTTCAAATAGTTAGTCACAGCGACTGATTTTCCAGACGAACGTTTTCCAATAAATATTGAATTTTGATGAGCTTTTAACATGTTCGGTCCGGTTTTGATATTGAAAGCACTTCCATTTGGCACGTCGATGTTCATATCTTTCACTTTTACAATCTTCATTAAAGATATATGTATAGTTTGTTTATTATTTTTTTAAAAGAAACTATTTTCCAAAAACAATTTTCGATTGTTTCTTTTGATATTCAAATCTTTGATTAAATCTATTATTAACAATTGTGGAATGACATATGCATTACGTATTCCTATATTGTCTTTGGAATTTGATGATTGTGTGCGTTGAGCGGTATACATGTGTTTGCCATATTGTTGTTTGATATCACACGGAGTATATTTGTTACATACTTCTAGATTTAGATGTTCTTTGTTTGTCCATATGTTTGTCATTTTTCTATATTGAAATCCATATTTACCATAACGACATGTGTGTTTGTATATTTCTAAAGGTTTCATAAATTCTCTATGTTGCAACAATCCACCGTCAGCCGGGTTTTCAATATACCAATATGTCGGTTGAAAAAAATCAATAATTTCAATGGTGCGTTTTACAATAGCGTCCGCCAATACTAAATTTCTCGGTTTGCATCGGTGTGCTTTAGAATACTCCGTACACGGTGGACTTGCCCATATGATATCAAATGTTTTAGGAACACATATGTTTTGATAGTTCCATTCAAGAATATTACATTGTATTGTTGGGTTATACTTTGATAGAATATCTAACGTTGTTATTTCACAATTTGGGAATTCTTTCGTTAATGCTTTTGAAAATGATTTCGTTCCGCAAAAAAGTTCTAATATTTTCATATATGTTTATTTTAATCATTTTTTATTTTTTAGAAACTAATACTATGTTGAATTTACACAACGATGATTGTTTTAACATTTTCCCTAACATACCAAGAAATTCAATAGACCTTTTCATTTGTGATTTACCATACAATCAAACAAATTGTTCTTGGGACAAGATTCCTTTCGATTTAGATAAATTATGGATTGAATTAATGAGAATAGGTAAAAGACATTCAGCCTATATCTTTACTACTACCACTGAATTTGGACATACCATTATTGAAAGTAATAAGAAGATGTTTCGATAAGATATCGTATATGAGAAAACAATGGCATTAGGCTTTTATCATGCAAATCAAATGCCTTTGAGAAGTCATGAAATGATATATGTCTTTTACAAACATTTACCAACATATAATCCAATAATGATTGAAGGTCACAAACCCTATGTAAGACAAGGTCAAGGTCCTCGGACAGAATTATACACTCATTACACCGATAGAACACCAACCATTTGTAAAGATGGAAAAAGGTATCCAAGAAGTGTAATCAAATTTTCGAATGGAAACTACAAAAGCAAACATCCTTGTAGTAAACCGTACGATTTATTCGAATGGATAATCAAATCTTACTCAAATCCTTACGATAATGTATTAGATTGTTGTATGGGTGTTGGAAATTCCGGTTTGGCATGTAAAAATCTCAAAAGAAATTATATTGGTATTGAAATTGATAAGAAATACTTCGAAATAGCTAAAGAAAACATCGAAAATTCAGATTAATTTTACATAAAAACTATATACATTTTTTAAATTGAACTTATTCAGACTAATTGACCCAAATAAAACCATTTTGGAAAAAAATCGACGATTTTCGGTTTTGTGAGTAAATACACTAAAATAAATATTGAAAATGCCTTTAAAATCATAATAAATTCAATTTAAATCAAGGAATTTTTTTTAAAATTTGATGACATATTTGAGTTCCTCACGAAATTTTACGTTTATAATGAATTTCTAAAAAATTCTTTTGATAAAACTTTTTGAAAAAAGTCCACTATCGTAGAAGAAAATAACAAATATTTAATTTAATCATAGCATTAATTGTAATTGGATTTTCACAAATTTGATTTCAGAAACAGATTCCTTGCGAAATTTCCTTACAAATATGAATTTTCAAGATTTATTATAGATTTCTTTCGACTGTTATTTTACTTTTTGTAAATTATTGGAATATTAAGTATATTGAAAAACACACAAAATAAATTTTGCATCAACCGTGTTTTTATTTTTACCAATCTGACTTCAGAAATAGATTCCTCGTGAAATTCTACATTTAGTACGTATTTTTAATGATTTTTTAAAATGGGTATACGCTTCTGTTTTTAAGCTTTAGTATTATTCTTGCAAAAATGAGATTTTTTTTCTCTTTGGTCCGTAGAAAAAGTCCATGAATTACTTTTAGGCAATGTTCATTATTAAATTCAATGAATTATGAAGAAATTTTTACATAGTCAGCATCCCCCCATAATTGCGGACATATTATTTTTTGAGAAAAAATATTTTTTTTCTGACGTCATGTAGTCATACAGTCATACAATCATACAATCATACAATCATACAATCATACAATCATACAGTGTATGGCATCATATGACAGTCCAAAAAGCACGGTCATACCCCCAAAAAATCGTCGGTCATACCCCCAAAACAGGTCGGTCATAGCCACATGACATCATATGACAGTCATAAAAGGACAGTCATGCATCAAAAAATGACAGTCATAGCCTCATGGTTTCATATGACAGTCATAAAAGGACGGTCATAACGTAAAAAAGGACAGTCATAGCCACAGTCATAGAAGGACAGTCATGCATCAAAAAAGGACTGTCATAGCCACATGACATCATATGACAGTCGAAAATCGTCGGTCATACCCCCAAAACAGGTCGGTCATAGCCACATGACGCTCGCCTGACATTCGAAAATCGTCAGTTCATGCCCCCAAAACAGGTCGGTCATAGCCACATGACATCATATGACAGTCGTATAAATATTATCGAGTGGTCATCAAATATCATCGAGCAGTCATCGAATATCATCAAGCAGTCATCGAATATTATCGAGTATTCATCGAATATAATCGAGCAGTCATCGAATATTATCGAGCAGTCATCGAATATTATCGAGCAGACATCGAATATCATCGAGCAGTCATCAAATATTATCGAATAATCATCGAATATTATCGAGTAGCCATCGAATATTATCGAGTTGTCATCGAATATCATCAAGCAGTCATCGAATATTATCGAGTATTCATCGAACCTGTCAAGCGGTCATCGAATATTATCGAAGCGAATCATCGAATATTATCGAGCAGACATCGAATATCATCGAGCAGTCATCAAATATTATCGAATAATCATCGAATATCATCGAGTAGCCATCGAATATTATCGAGTTGTCATCGAATATTATCGAGCAGTCATCGAATATTATCGAGTAGTCATCTAATATTATCGAGCAGTCAACGAATGTTATCGAGTAGTCATCGAATATTATCGAGCAGTTATCAAATATTTGTCGCAAACGCGTGCATATGATGGTACAAACATTCTCGGAATCGCACGAACTTGACACTCGCGACTGGTCATAAGCATCATTAATATTCACTGGTGCCAGTAACTGATCGAGCAATTCTCAACACAGCATAAGATCATAGAGCTACAAAATTTTTAAAATTCTGATACCCTGATATCGAACGCTGAACTCT
>LGRX02000590.1:0-51867 GCA_001247695.2 Cymbomonas tetramitiformis | reverse complement strand
GGAAGGATGTCATGACCAGGTCGTGGCATCGTGACCCGAAATCGCGACGTGACATCGTCAAGGCGTGACGCAAGCGTCGTCGCTTTCGTTTCGCCGGCGATTTCTGGCGAAATCGTACCTGCTCGCTTCCAAGATTCGATCTTGCCTCGACTTCTGTTGATAACCCTCTGAAACTCGACACTCTGCGCTACACATCGATTGGGGCATGCCCGCAGCGCTGGGGCATGCCCCAAGTACGTTTGCCCCAACGCATGAAAAGAAAAATAACTTTGCGGCGCCCTACACCTCTGCCTATTACCTCTTTCTCGTGAAAATGCCTAGCCTTTGCGGTGACCCAGATGAATTTGCCGCAAGGTTTATCGTAAAGGTCGGCAACCGCATCCGTGAAGGCAAAGATGCCGACGGGTGCTGGCTTGTGGACCACTGCGTGGCCTGCAAGTTCCGCATCAACGCAAGGACTCGGGCGCGCTCAACCGGATTTGGATCGCCCGGATTCAAATCCCACATTTTCCGCGACAAATGTGACATTCAATCCCACGCAGAACTCCTCAAAGTTTCAAGAACCTGGGCCGAAACGTATGCCACGTCAGTATCCACGCGTGCAATTATGATGGAATATTTTGCATGAGAAGCATTTTCAGAACCAATGCTCACGCCGCGATTGGCATGACCTGGCAGTTGAAATCAGGCAATCTATGTTTAATTTGAAATCAAATTTATTACAATTATTGGTCCTGCAAATTCACAATATCGCGAATTTTTATTTCTTTAAACATACGAAGTCGAGGGGGGAATTTAGGCTGTTGTCGCGGAGTCAAATTGAAATACTCCGTTTGCTGTCCGCGTGACAGCGAGCATCGCACTGATACGTTGTCCAGTGTCGGCTTTTACAGAATCGTGACCGTTTTTGCAGTTTATGTCCGTTTTTGCAGTTCTTGACAGTGTCGACAACAAATATGCACGCCAAAGACAGAGGATAACGAGCATAACAAAAATTCAAGCACTTCATACGAACACGCATTCACGCAGGTACAATAATATCATATATACATATTTCAAATTATGTACTTCTATGATATGATATTTCTCGGTATGTTCCATGTACGTAACATGCGTTCCTACCGAGAAACGGTGTATCGCTAGCATCTATGAACATCATTACGCAAAGCATCTTCAAGAGCATCTTCCCCATTACTAGAAGCGCTTTCTTGTGCTGCCTTTTTGCGCTCGGCGTAAGCCTTTTGTAATCCTGGCTTAGCGCTAAGTTTCACAGAGGTCTTTGCGAACAGATCGTTGCCTTTGCGCTTTTCTTTAACGCACACAATCCAGCGCATGCCT
Organism: Cymbomonas tetramitiformis; assembly: GCA_001247695.2. Classification (NCBI taxonomy): domain Eukaryota; kingdom Viridiplantae; phylum Chlorophyta; class Pyramimonadophyceae; order Pyramimonadales; family Pyramimonadaceae; genus Cymbomonas; species Cymbomonas tetramitiformis. The sequence goes on along the minus strand of LGRX02000590.1, from coordinate 50,529 downwards.
CGAACACCCTCGAGCTCGTAGATGAGCTTTTCTTCTTGCTTTTTCGCCCACCACATTCTTCGAAGAGTGGCTACTATCCCATGGTCCTTGTGGGAGGACCATAATCGATTATGGTCCTCCCACAAGGACCAATGTTGCAAGAATTTAATTGGGCATTGGTTCGGATCTAGAAGGCGCGCCCAATGATTTTTAGTATCAATGGGACATATATTAATTACTTCGATGCTTGGTCCGGCCTGGATCCACCCAATATATCCATGGCGTTCGCATTTGCGACAAGCACCCTCAACTTTTTCAGATTGCATTTTTTTGAAAATTCAAAAAGGCACAAAAAGATACGATATCTTCAATAATTTTTTGGGAATAGTATGTGCAGGCTACACCTTCGTCCATGCGATCATATCGATCTTATACACATGTCCCAATCATATTTGGGCCATACGTCATGTTGGAGTGCATATATTGGCCATCTCTAATGCTTATTAGCAACCGTGCACCTTTTTAGTCGATTTTTTAGCCGGAATGGGATAATCGGTGCAAACATGACCCATTATCCACGATGCCCGCTAGAGTGCATTCATAGTGTGGTAGGAGCGTATGGTGCTTAAACTTTTGAAGTATATCCATAAAATGATTTTTTGAAAGCTTAACATAAGCCATATGGGCAAGTATGTGAGCGATGTGCACTCGTTAGCTTGACGCGAAGTGAAAATTAGAAGTGCAAAAATCACAAAATCCTTATTTCACTCGGGAGTGATCACCCGCCACGGTAAACGAGAGCTCAGATGGCGACTAGAGTGTGGACTATCCAACTAAGTTTTCATATTTGGTCATAAACTCAAGGTGTGCGACCATGAGCGGCCAACACCGCGCACCATGCAACCGCTAGGACGCTTAAAGACTATGGTCCTTGTGGGAGGACCATCTTTTTTTCGACGATTTCGATAAAAAAACATATCAAAAGCGCACCCTTTAAGCACGCCCCTCTAGCACACGCGCGGACGATCCTGAAGGGGAAATTATTCAATTGACTCATAAAGATGATGCCAAACGCACGTATACGCCTCAAAAATCCATGTGGCACTCATAATAGTCGTCGCGCGTTGGTCCTTGTGGGAGGACCATGAATTTGGATAGTAGCCAAGAGGATAGGCACGGTCAGCAAGCCACGTTTCAGGCACCAAAAACGCGCAAAAATCTTTGCAGTGTTCTGCAAAATACAAGATTGCCGCGTCACTCATTCCATCTGGAGGCGGTGCACAAATGATATTTTGACCTAAAACTTTCCAGTTGTCGTTAACACTAAAGATGTTCATAGGGATCCAGCCCTTCACATTTTTTGCCTGAGTGTCGCTGTCCACTGAAATGAAATTGAATTCACCCCTTCCGAAACGACTTTCTAGAATTGGTTTTAAGTTTTGATTTATCTCCGAACCCGCGGCAAACAAGTCGACAAATGTTCGACTTTTGATCTTCTTCTCAGCCATGAAGTTCTTCGGATTGAAGCTGTCCACGAGTAAAGCCACTTGTTCTTTTGGAACAACATTGCGCTTTACTCGTGCGCTTTTATCCGCGTGAACATCATCAAATACTTTCTTAGTCCACGCTTTGTCGATCGGCTTGATGGCGGGGATGAATTCAACCTCCACGCACTCATGAAAAGCGGACGGGTTATTCAAGAAACTCGCTTCATGAGCAACACGAGTTCGTCGTTGGGATCGCTGTTCCGCATGCAAAGCAAGCATCTCAGCGTTATTGAACTCTTCGTACTTAAACTTGCGCTTCGGCATATCGTACGTATCGCGTTTGGAAAGTTGCAAGTTGAAAAAACACTCCCCACTGTTAAGAACTGCAAAAACGGACATAAATTGCAAAAACGGTCACGATTCTGCAAAAACCGACACTGGAAAACTCTCCAGCGTGATTGACCTCACGCATCATTATGCCATGACATGACACCTAGACACCATTCGGGTGTCATCGTCATCGTCATGGATTATGGGGTGGGGATGGGGTCTGATTCTGCGTGGCGATTTTATTGAAAGGAATTTTCGCGAATTAATTCCTCCGTTCAACACACCCTGCATGCACTTAAAATAATCATTTTCCCATGAAAAACATACCGATCGGTCGGATTAAATATCTGAGCGACAGCGTCGTTCGTGCGATGGTAGGTGAAGGCCTCGACGAAGACTTGCGCTACTCACCGTCCGAAACGCGGCTATCTGACGGGCGAAACGAATTTGCAGCGTATCGTATGATGAACGATGTGGAGCAGACGTGGCAGAAGATTTTGTTCCTCTCTCCGAACTCTCCAAGACAGCTTTGGGTCACGTTACAAGGGCCGTGTGGCGCCTATACGGCACTATTCTTTGGACGTGGAAATTAAATACCCAATTAAACAAGTCATGGTGGCATGCACGTGGAAAGTAGTCATATCAATACTGGTTCAATTTCCTTTTGAAAGTGGTAGCATGTGGGATTTAATACCCCGAAAACATCCTTAAAATGTAAATAAAAAACGCAGCGCTGCAAGCGAGAAATGTTTAGCTACATCATCTATTAGGGCTTGGAAAGACCTTTCCAACGATACCCCATAACATTTCTCGGAGCGCGCGCTTGCTTTTATAATCCTGATAGTGTCGGATTTACATTGGGATTTAATCCCATTAAGTGCGTAATGTCGAAAAGGAAATCCGGATTTTTACGATGAAAATGTGACATTCGAATCCGGGCGATCCAAATCCGGTTGAGCGCGCCCGAGGAGAAAGGAAATCGAGCGCTGTCGCAAACAGCATGATGGACCCAACTGGTACACGTGCGTCTTCCCCGCTAACGGTGGTTGCTTGGTCGAGTACCGCGTCGATAAGACGTTGCAGAAGCATGTTGTCTGGTACGCTTCCTAGCCCTTCTTCGATAATCTTCTTGCACACAGAATGCAAGCTTATCGCGCGTTTCTTTATGGCAGGATCAAGTCGCGCGATGCAGACACGGGGCTCTAAACTGTCCAGGACGCCGCCCCCCCCACACGCCATCCATGAGCGTGTCACGCTGGAGCGCATTTTCGCCACGGGGAGGGGCACCTTCTTCGTTCACTGCGGTAGCAGATTGGACGAGGAAGGCTTCAAGCGCATCGAGGACATTACTGGGTATTCCGTCCTTCCCAAGGAGGTTCACCCAGCCGCTGGTAAGCTTCTTTCACCAACGCGTCACCCTTATCTTTTTCTCCGATCTTTATTTATTTAGAGTTTCCCCTCTTGTCTTCTGCAGCTGCAGGCCCTCGTCAGGAGGCTCCTCGGGACCCTGGCGCGTCCGCGGTGCTAGTCCCCAAGAAACGTTCGCATGATGAAGGTTCGCCCTTTTCTCCTTATGTCTCATACCTGACGTATGCCCCATGCCCTACTGCAGACTGGAACTTTATTTACCTAGACATCGTTCACCGATTCCCCTCTTGTCTTCTGCAGCTGCAGGCCCTTCACCTCGGGATGCTCGCATATATGCTGCTGCTGGTATATATGTGTAGACCTTTTGATAAATGTGCATTTTGTCTTCAACCCGTGGGTCAAGTGCTTCGTCGGACTTCGTCGAATTCGAATATTCTTTTTGTAAAGACAACATACTAATAATGTATTAAGGGAATGAAAGAATTTTAGAAAAGAGTATTCCTTTTTCAAAATTTTCGCCTGCGGCGGGAATTTTGGGGAGAAACCATGCCTTCGGCACGAGTATTACAGCCTTCGGCTGCAACCTAGGAATACACTTTTTCGAACTAGGCTGGTAACTGTCGTGTTTACAATTTGATATACTATGCGTTGTATCAGAGCTCTTTGAATGCACTATGCACAAAAGGAGAAAGTTGCATATAAAGGGCCAAGGGCAGTAGGGCACAGCACTTTATTCCATATTTATAGTTTATTATCACAATTATCCTAGAGAGGATGCGGCTAGTTGTTCGTGTTGTCTTATCTCCTTCCAAGTGAGAAGTGTTTGTTGTCTCAGACATGGCAGGTCATCTATATCTCTTCGATCGGGTGACACTGGCGGGCCTTAAGTATGGCGCAAGCTTTAAGTAGTAGGCCTTGCGTATGAGGAGGGGAATGTCGAAGGTTATAACCCAGGTTATAACCTAAAATGAGACCCCCCCGGTTATAACCGGTTACGGGTTAAAGGCAACCAGGCCCGGGCAGTCAGTGAAAGTTTCGACAGAGCAGAGGTGAATTCTCAGTCGTAAATTCAGGAAACTTGAAGTTTCTCAGAAGAAAAGCCTGCCAGTGGTATAAGCGTTGGTTCCTGTCGTGAATTCTCACTGTAAATTCACACCTCTGTGAATTGACGCCGCCGCGCTGCCCGTTCATATAGCACAGTCGCACTGTAGTTGCCCGGGCAGTCAGCGAACGTTTCAACAAAGTAGGGGTGAATTTTCAGGGAATTCGCAAACGTGAAGCGCAAGCTGGCTGTCGAATATGCTTGAAGAATATTCAAGATTCACAGGGGACAGCTCGTGCTAACGTTATAAATTCACTTTTAAGGCCTCCCCTGCGTGCCACTTGGCCAACAACACAGAGCGTGTTCACTCCAAACTTGAATATACAGGTGAATTCAGCCATGGAGTGGTTACCCGTGGCCTGGTTCACGGGCTGAATCTTCAAGCAAAGAGGGTGATTTTCAAAATCAATGGGGTTGGAGAGGTTCTGACTGGAAGACTGGCTCTGGCCCTTGTAGAAGGGCGCCCGGCAGAACGTCACGGGCGTGCTCACGACGCTGAGACGCCGCAGGGCCTCGCGTAGGAATTCAGGAAGCGAATAGCCGAATTCGCACCTGAGAATTCCCACGCGGAAGGAAAGGAAGGCCTCGAAAGTGGCCGAAACTTAAGATTGAAGGACGAGCAGGTCAACCGTAGCTGACGGGCACAGCGAGCGGGAGGGCGTTGGGAGAGACTGCGCAAACCCCACTCACGGAACCCGAATTCACATCAACGTGTCGCGCGTCTTCGCGTGACTGTCGTGCTGTGGATCTTCACGGTTTTTGTAAGCTTATGCCAGCGGAATATGCGCGGGACATATCGAGGCGGTCTCTCCTGCCACGAGCGTTCGTACTACATATAAGGAAACCGACGAAAGCCGCGAGTTGACTTACCTTCGTCGTTCGCGAGAGAGCAGCGGCGTCGTGGAGATTCGCGGTGAATTAACACGTGGGCTTAACGAGCGAGACTAAGACGACAATCTGCAGTATCTTCGCGTGAGTACGGTTGACCAATGCACGGCGCGGGTGTTCCGTTCCTGGCTGATCCAACCAAACTCGAGCGCGTTACGCAGGAGAATCCACAACGTTGACAACGAGCACAATACGACTATTGTATTCACAAACAATATGTATAAAGTACTCTTACACTGTTGGTTACGGAATGTACGAGGCAAGGATGATTTTGAAAGGTTCGGAGCTGAAGACTGGCGAGCAAATGCCTTTTCAGGCTTAAATGCGTGAACAGCTACATGGTCTAGGTTGCAGGTTAGTGGCTTTTCGGTTCGCGATGGTTCGTTGCACCAATCCGTGCAGCGCATGGCTGTAGCTGAAGCGTCGTTGCATTCTGAATTGTAGTGTCGCTTGGGCTGGCTCGATATCAAGGTAGCGTTTGCGCGAAGGCCATTTCTGCAAAAAACTTTTCAGATTCTAGATCTCGAGATATATGCGAGTTAAGTATGTGCTTAAGTATGGGAGAAGATCTTGCGTTATCGACCATAACTTTTCCATCACATGACCAATCTAATTCTTGAAGTGCCCAATATGTTTAGAGTGGTCAGGGCGACCCGTTCATCAAATAAAAATATTTTGAAAAGTTTTTGCAAAAATGGCCTTCGCGCAAACGCTACCTTGATATTTGGTTTCAGGCCGGAAGCGCGATCGTCGGTGATTGGGGTCGGTGGTCGCGAGAGACGGTGTTCGCTTCCATGACGTGTGCGTGACCGCGGTTGCTGACGTGGAAGCTGGCATTTGGTTGTAACGGGCGGCACCGCCCGGGCGGCATGCTGGAGCGACCGGCTTCCGCGTCGTTGGCCGCATCGTGACAGCAGGTCATAGCTTCGTTACTTTCTCGTTTGGACCAGTGTTGACCATACATCGATTTTGCGAACCGAACCAAATAAGTATATTTAATATGTGGTTATGTTCGGTTAAACCGGATTTTGGCCATATATATGGTGGTCTAATATATGGTTGTAATATATGGTTTAACCGGATATGTCAACCATATATTAGACCACCATATATATGGTCCCAAACCGTATATTAACCATATATATGGCACATTTTAACCGTATATATGGCATATTTTAACCATATATATGGCATATTTTGACCATATATTAGCTTTATTTTGACGATATACGATTAGCCTATTATTCACTGTCATCTGACTATCCGACAACATTGTTAACATTCCCATTGTCACTGTAAGCAAGCATCGTAGAAATACAAATGTTATTTCAAGTTAATTACTATTATTCCTCAGACTCAAAGACTTCTTGACACGGATCGATATGTCATTTTTGTGTTAGAATGTCTTCGAAATCCTCCGCTATTGCTGCCTCGTCACTTGGAAGATCATCCACATTCTGTGTCCCTTCCCGATCGGTCACACGGCGCGAGCAGGCTCGCCATAGGCTCATTTGGATGATTGTTGTGGATTCCTACTAGCAAGTCAAGTGCTTCCACCGCTAACCGAGTTCGGCGAATGCCTACTATCAGCCCAGCAATGCTGAAGATTCTCTCGTTTTCGATTTGTGACCCTGGGATTCCAGCGATGTGACGTGCAAATATCTCCACTGTTGGAAATTGTTTCTTATTCTGTAACCAAAACGCTTTCACTTCACAATCTGCCGCTACGAACATCGTCCGAAAATTATTCATCTCCTCTTTAACCGATTTCGCGATCGCTTCATCCGCAGAGAGAGTGGATGCCGTCGTGGTGAATAAGTCTGGCAATTCGTCATCCTCTTCGCGACCATCGTTCACTGTGTTGGCGGTGGGCGCTACACTTGATTTACTCGTTTTGCTTTTTGCGATGGCTATTAGACAAGGCTACAAAAACTGGTTCTCATAACGCTCCACGACTGCCTTTGTCCTCACTGTGTCACCGTCATTCATTGCCAGGAGCACTGGTAGCCTTCAAATTCATTGGAGGGAATCGGTGGCATCTGAGATACTTCCTTCTTGTATCGCATGAACAATCGACATATCCTATTCACTGCATCACTGAGAAGCCAATGTCCCTTCGACTGCGCTTTGAAGCAAACGTTCACTGGATAATTCAAAGTGCTCTTGACTATCTCTGCAATTTTCCACGTGTCCGAAGAGGGAACACGATCTCTGTATGCTTCGGCCACCAAACTCTGGAACATATAGGTGACTGCTGGTTTGTTATCGATCATATCAGCAAAGAACTTGTGCTTCGAGGAGAATCTAGTTTTCACCACAGTGGTGAGGCGCTTGTGCGGTAGATTAAATTGACTCTGAGCCTGGTTGAGCAGTCGTCCTCCTAGAGCCGACTTCTTGGTGTATGTTACACACTTCTGGAGTTCCGTGTGCGCACTGCTTATCAGAGGGAAGGAACTCGCCTTCGCACAACACTTACTACAAGCGTGCGCATAACAGTCACCCTAAAAAGGCTTGTCCAGGCCCAAATCCTTGCAGGACACGGTGGTTTCCAACGCCCTAGCCATCGTTGTTAAGTTACCACCGTCGTCCTTCACATATGCTATAGTCTTTTCTGTCAGTTGCTTGGCATCCAAAAGCTTTTTGAAAACCACGGCCAGATCGGTCCCTACGGAACTATCCACCTTCCGCAAGCCGAGATTGTGCACACGAAAGTCCCACAGCTCATCCATGTGATGTCCTACGATGCTGAACACGTCCTCACATTTCCTAGACATCCAAAGATCGAAGGCCAATGAGATCGATAGGGCAGCTTTTAAATCGGCAGTGACGTTTACTTCCTCATTGCGCGAGGCAAAGTCGGGCAACAGTTTGTTTTTAAACTCGCGTCTGGAGGGGATTGTTACCCTTGGTTCCTGCCTCCATATCAGGCGGCGGAACCAGGGATTCTCTACCAAACGAATGGACATAAGTCCCTTCGCAACGAGCAGGCACAGATCGTCGTTGAAGGCGAGTTGACGTGGATCCTTCGCTCCGAAAGCCTGCCACACGCAACACCTTGAACCGCACTCAACACACAACGGGTACACTGTGTTGGCTTGGATGTGGTGTCCCCGCCTCACAACGGCCTCTGCAAACAGAAATTTGCCGTACACCCTAAATAGATATGAACTTTTTCGGACGCACCTCCGAGCCTTTGAAGTGCTTCTTCAAAGATGCGATGGTCACAGCACTTGAGCGTCGTCGCTTCGCGCTCGCTGCCGGCGCGGGCAGCGACGCCATCAATGCCTGGAATGTCTCCTGGTGGCCCTTCTTGGCGTGTGTCTGCAAGGCAGCAGAGCCGTCACCAGAGGCAAACGTGTATAACCCTGCCCTGCTCCTCTTGTCCTTGACACGAAAGCGATGATAGAGATCTTCCACAATCTCGGGGTGGCAGACGATGCACTGGCTGTACTCAATGGTCTCCAAGTCCTTCTTTTCGGTGTGAGCCGCCCAGTGCAACCCTTTCCTGCAAAAGAAAGTGGAGACTTCCATTCCGTTCGCTCAGGTTTGTGCCAGGTAGTAGAAAGGGCGTGAAGAGAAGGGAAATGGACCGATGATGGAGGCCAATTATTCAAAGGTCGTTTGGAAACATGCGAAGAAAAGCTGGTCGCGATGCGCGACAGTGGTGCCTTGCGGGCAACTCGAAGCATGTCGACTGGAGAAGTGAAAGAGCGTAATGGAAACTCGTGAGACAGACTATGCTATATAGGCGTGGCAAGCGAGGTCTGCCACAAGTTGAGGCCAAAACGGCGCCGCCGAAATATACATTATCTGAATACGTGGAGATGGATTCCATAGGGACGGAGTAAACAAACGGGCACGTAGTCGAAACCAAAGGAAACACTGTCAGCTGACGGACGAAAGAAACTGTTGGCGCATCTTGGAACTGGTGAGCTGGCTCAATGGAGGTTTCGTGTTTCGTGCGTCACGTAATATGCCATGTCATGTCATGTCATGTCATGTCGATCTGATGCAGAATGATGGCTAGAGTGATTTTCAGCGATGAAATATGGTAGAAATACTGTTCGGCGAACCATATATCTACCATATATATTATGGTTTTAATATACGGTAGATATCTGGTTCGGTGTACCATATATTAGATGTCTAATATATGGTATTTGGACTTCATGTCACAGTATTTGCCGAAGCTTGGAAAACGTAAAGCGAAGAGTACAGTACAGGCATGATGCCTGCAGAGGGTGGCCGTATCTCGGGTGTAAAAGCCGTTTATATCGAGCGTATCGGTGATATAACCCGCCGTATCAGGGCAGAATCGCGCTTCTGCTGCTTGATTGGCGTGGGCGCGTAACTGAGACTGAAACGGCGTGTGTCGATGCGAAGGTGTCTCGGGTATAAAAAGCCGTTACTGAGCGTATCAGCGACATAACCTGCTGTATCAGGGCCGAATCGCGCTTCTGCTGCGTGATTGGTGTGGGCGCGTAACTGATGAGACGTTCAAGGTTTAGTGGAAGAAACGTAAATGCATTTATGATCATAAATGCATTTTATACCGTACGAAAGAAGGTCAAGGTTTAATGGAAGAAACGTTATTATTTATGAATTCGTAAATGCATTTATGAATTCGTAAAGACGTTTTCGGGTGGGTATGTCATCAAGCTGTCAGCAAATGCCGAATTCAGAATTCAGATCGCTCGGGAAACTCCCAAATCGATTTCTCATTTCACATCTGGCTGACGCTGGCTGACGAAATCATAAAGACGTTTTGGCAAAACCATCGATCGTTTTGGCCAAAATCGCCAGACCCATCTTTATGATTTTGGCCAAAAACGTCTTTATGATCGTCTTCAACGTCTCACGTTATGGGACACGTCGACAGACAGCCTGTCGCAGATGTGGACACAATATTCCCTTTCATAAATGCATTTACGATTCGTAAGTGCATTCGAGTATAATTAGTGGAAGATCATCATAAATGCATTTACGATGATCATAAAGACGTTTATGAAGCGCCTAGCGGATATGCGATCAAAAAAATCAGCAGAATCGTTCGATGGCACTGTCCGCCCATCTGGACCACGTAATTTTTGTGATGATACTGTTTCATAAATGCATTTACGTTTCTTCCACCGAAACCTTGAAGTTCTCATGAGACTGAGACTGTGACACCGGCGTGTGTCGATGTGAAGGGTGTAAGCGCGATGACGTCGCCGAACTCGTAAAGCAGGTTCCTGTCTGCCTTATGACATGAGAGGTGCGCGCTGGGCACCTTTGGTACGGATGTGCGGTGTTTTCAGTGGGTTCGCGGTGCTGTTGATATAAACGATGACCTCGCAGTGCGTCGCGGGGCACTCGTGGTAAGGTCGTGGTGTTGGGTTTCGTGGTGCTGTGTGCGCGTGACCAATTCTGAAAGAGGTGGTCTGGCTGCGGGCTGATGAGAGTATAATATTATACACCCCTGGGTTCGTACTGCGCGCTTGTGCTTGGCTGTGTCGCGCATCTTGACTGTACGACTGCGGTTTCTGCGGGGTCGCGATGACAGGCGCGGTACGACTGTCGTACTCTGTTGGGCCTGACTGCTGCTTCTGGTGACAGCCGGGCTGGTGTTTCTGCCCCCCCTCCCCTTTCGGGGGGAGTGAGGGGGCGATGTTCGTAGTTGTGACGTTGTGACATAGCATGGGAGACGGGGCTTTTTACTTCACTGCGACTGGCAAGCTTTCTTTTTAGTGCGGTTCTTTCATTTTCGATTTTGAATTCTTTAAAGCGTTGAATGATTGTTTTTTACTGAAAAATGTTCACTGGTTCCGCTTCGTTGCGCAGATGGCGTACAACCGCTCCGCCTCAGCCCTGAGACAGTGCTCGTCAAGCAGGCAACACGCATAATATGAGAGAAACCGCAATATTGCACAAGTTTTTCTCACGATTCTGTCGCCTGCCTTTCTGCAGCCGATGGTGCGGAAACTGCCTGCAGACTTAGTATGCAACCTAGTATGACCCAATTATTGTAAAAGCATTGGTACCTACCCACATATATGAATATCTCTCCCGCTTACACCATTTCTTTCTTTGAATGTTACTGACTATGCAATGCATGTCGCATATTTACTGCATGTTACTCTATATCCTCATGTTAGTCTATATCCTGCTTAATTCTGTATATCTGTACTGAATATCTCTCGTCAACATTTCTTGCTTTGATTGGGGATGTTTTATTACGGTTTGCTAAATACTATAATATATATAGTTATTTATACCAAAGGTTTCCAAAGCCGCAAAATAATGCTCTCAAAGGGAAAACCTTACTTAGCCCTTCCTCAATGCCATAGATTTCCTTGAACTTCAAATAATTGACTTGCCCGCGCTTCACCTAATTTATAACAATTATATTTACTCCAATCTCATATATTTCTGAATATTACATGGACATTTACCCTAGTAAACACGACATTTACCCAGACAAGCAAATAACTTAGCTACTATAACACGTGTACATATGTCAATATTGCTATTCATCACAAAATTACTATTCATTTACAATTAATCCTTCATCTACATATCCATACTTACAAACCAATCAAACATTTACGTATGCAAGTGGACATTTCCCCCCCACCTGTACGTTCACGTACCCCCTATTAAAAGTTAACAAATTCAAAACCCCCAGTAATAAATATTTTGTAATTTGCTCAAGTCTCCTCATTTCTGGGTGTACGAGAATACGACAGCCATATCGCGATCGGTATATAATCGCGGTATAAATTTATAAATGTGTCCTTTTGTGCGCCTGCGGCGCAGCTACAGCTGAGCAGCGCAGTGCACCTTGTACGCACCTATCCATTCCCTGATTTCCCTATATATAATATAAAAACGGTTTAAGGGTAGGGTGCCAGCTTCCCACGAATTAAAAAATACTGATTACAATTTCCATATTTAGCAGAATTAAAATTACATTGTAAAGATGCCACCTGTTGAAAATTATAGCGCAGAATTTTGCAACATGACCCCCTATTTTTATTGGCTAGGGTCCAAGAATGGGGTGTCCACGTGGTATCAAAAAAATCTGAGGCGATTCTATCGAATCATTTTCGAGATATAATTTTTATGGCAATTGTATATACCTAATCTGCTTGTTTTTATTCTACAAAAAATAGATCTCGAAATTGGTTCGATAGAATCGCCTCAGATTTTTTTGATACCACGTCGACACCCCATTCTTGGACCCTAGCCAATAAAAATAGGGGGTCATGTTGCAAATTTCGCCTCTAGGAATTTTTGAAAGTAATTATTTTATTTATCGATTAAATATGGGATTTGCTATCAACTTTAATTCCAGAAAATGTTTTGAAGCCTTCCGGCACCCTACCCTTAACTTTGCAAAGCTATGCATTCATACATTTTGATCCAGAGATCCTCTGTTCTGATCGTCTGAACACGCGCAGATTTATACCGACTGTGTAGTACAGTGACACTGGAGTGTTGATGTCTGGAAAGTTGGCTTGCGAAACCGAAAGCTTCAAAGACCTTAAGTGAAATTTACATTGGATACGCTGATATCGATTCTACAACCTTATTATATCCGATAGACTATACGCATCTCGGCAGAATTTAAGATGGCGACACCATTTCAAAGTCGCGTACGACTGGTGGCGCTCATAATGATGCTAATCGCAACGGCATCTGTCCCAGTAGTCATGGGTGGTCGGGGAGGCATAGCTCTCAACGGCGACGCTCGTGAGAGCACGTTGCACTTTAAAACGGATTCGAGCGCAGAAACTCCCAAGAAAGTTCCAAACATAGATTATCTGGGCATGGGCTATGACATCTTTCGCGGAAACCCTTTAGAGGTATCATCGCTGAGCAGCTTACCTCGCATAGTGACTGACATCCATGTTACAAAACTTATATCTTGAGGAGCTTATAATGCTTTCAACAGGACTAACGGTGCTCAGCTAGGTTTAATCTCCTGTATGCGAATCTCTATGCTAAAGGCACAGTCGAGTCTAGCTGGGTTGTCATAGCACAATTGTCGTAAAACTGTAATACGACGGCGTTCCATTGCGTTTTGAGGAAGCTGTTCAAAGTTCAGTTTATGTTCAGGCAGATTGAAGAATTGCTCATATTGAGATAATTAAGTGGTTTAAAAAAAAACTTTGGTCCATACTGAAGTTTCGTTCCAGTGACGATGTTATCTGCTGAAATGCGCTTGCAACAGGTTGAAGAAGGACGTGCAGACCCTGGGTGGCAACGGTTAGTATACAATCTGACATATTTACCGGTATTCCCCGCGCATCGTCGCTGATCACAGTTTATGCAAAGGTTAACTGGCTTCCAAACACTCAATATCGGAGCATGAACTTGCAAGCAGCTATCATTCTTGCTTCATCTATTCATGGATACTTGCAACTTGACACGACTTCCTAGAAAATAAGTAGCAAGCTCTTCACATTTTGTGCCGTGGTCGTGCACCAAGTATGTCGCAAGTGTGTTTTACACCAAAATTGATCTAATTTACACTCTAGCTAGTTCCTCCTATCCTCTACAGGATTATGGAGTGCAGTTAGACTAGGTCGAAGTTAGCATAGTTATATGTGATGCAACGTCTACGTATCAGGTACCTAAATAGTCAAAGCATGCACGCTTTTCTTTATTTTGAGAGCGCTCTTAAAACTTCCGTTCATTGTTGATGCCCAGGGAGAAGTTACTCCAGATGGGCAGATTTTGCAACCGGACAATACTGAGATTAGAATTGAGGACGTCTGTAAAACTAACTTCGACAGCACTTCTATTTTGGGTGGATCTTCGTATCAATCTGTTGCTGGTAAAAGTGTCAGCGCTTCAGCTGGTTTTTCCATTAGTGGTAAGTCCTGCGCTGATCTCCAAGATGTATGTCCATATTCCATATCGCAACTCATCCATCATACCTGAGGTCTTCATTGTACCAAGTCGTTGATAGCAGATATAAGTTGGTCTGCATATTGCATTAACCGTCAGCTGCTACAATTATAGTCAAGTTTAAGAGTCTTATGCAACAAATAGCAGCGCTGCATGGTCTATACAGCCAGGCTGGCAGTAGCCGACAACGCCCCCTGGCTCGCAGAATTTACTAAGAAAAGCATCGGTACACCAGTGCGGATATAATTACCTTACAGAATTGAGGCTTAAGGGCTGTACCACTTTGAGAAACTGTGAATTACTTAAACATTGTCTTGTGTCAGTGTGCTTCACTCCAGTTAATTATCATGCTCTCCTTTGAGAGGGGTTTGGCCAGCATTCATGCTCTGTCTTAGTGGTGTGCCATACAGTCGTTCCGGACTTTCGGTCAGATGAGGTGGGCATCAGCACTCTGACCTTTCCATTTGTATACCAAGTTCTCAAAAGGTCCCATTATTGTTGTAGTACTCGATGTACATACTTCCTTCAGTATACGTGCCGCCCCCATCATGCTTGTATTGCGCGCGTGCATTAGCCATAGGCTAGAATAACTTGTGAAATCCTGACACCTGACATGAACTGCGTGGCCGGGGTGGGGCTCCTACTATTGCTTCCTGCATAATGACAGAAGTTCACTGACTGAGAGTGACAGACCGAAAAGACTTCACTGACTGACTAAGAAGATCCAATGCCACTGCAAAAATATGATATCTTGCGTATTTCAATCACGTGCTTGCTGCAGGCTTTGGCGCAAAGTTTGGAGCAAGCAAGGCTTACAAGTCTGTTTCCGCCAGTATCAACATGTTTTCATCTGTGTACATCTCAGCTACAGCAGAGTGTCAACACTACAACGCTCGACTGCTCGACAACTCTCCATCCTTGCATGATGAATTTCTCGATGCCTTATATACTTTACCAGCCGACTATAACCCGTACACAGCCGTTGCATTTCACCGTTTCTTTCAGGAATTTGGGACTCATGTCGTCACCCAAGTGAGCCTTGGTGGAAAGTATGGACAAGTTTCGAACGTCACAAGTTCAGCTTTTGCTGATTATGAAATGTCGGGGAAAGAAAAAGGATGGGGCGCAGGTGCTTCATATGCTGCCATGATCAGGTACGTTACATATGTATGAGTGTATGCATGTATGCATGTCTGTCTGCATGTATGCATGCATGTATGTATGTATGCATGTTTGTACGTATGCATGGTTCTTTCTTGATTTTGCATTGCTTTAGTGCGCATGTGAGAAGGCAAGCATGCGGCATGAGTTGATGTTCATCTTTTGCAATAATGTTTCTTGATAGCCGTGCTTGTGCTATTATATATATACTTTGAGGTATATATATATATATATGCGCGCGCGCGACAAGGTCATCTCTCAGCTTTATTCATAACTCATTCATCTGCAGCATGCCAATGTCTTCATATTTTCCCATCATGCACCGTTATGAGACTGAACAACAAATATATTACACATTGCTATCCAGCATTGGTACTTGTTGAAGTGTACCAAACGGTTCTATCACGTTTTCACTTATGATAGAGTTACTATGTGTTTACCAGAAAACCTCTGATATGCACATTTTGTAGTTCCACAGTGTTTTATTCTGGATGACTTGCAGTCATTTGTATTATGCCAAAAAACACGATACGGCTATTGACGAGGCGTGTATGCAAATAAATTGGAAATGTGTCCATCGATTTCATTATATTCAAAGAAGCGAGCCCTATTCCCATATTGAATGCTTTTATAGAAACTCTATTTCGTGTCACGGAGGACAGAAAGTTCTCACGGGATACACAAATCACCACATAATTTCTTAGTCCGTGCATATATAGCATGGCAGTTGCTAAGATTTTGATCATCTGTCAGCAACTCCTTGAGAAATTAAGAATGTTCACGCGGTTGTGCCTTTGTCAACAGTGCGGGGGTGACGAGTATGTCAAGTTCTGAACATGCACAAGGCTCGTTTTTTAGTTCGAAATGTGTACATCAGAGTACGTATATCAGTGGAGGAGAATTCCCACAGGTATATATATATATGTATATGCAAGTGAACCAATGCCGCACCTTACAACTTCACTCTTCATTGCCTTTCATAATTTATGACCTGTAATGACAATGTTGTGGCCAGCTGCCAGTAGTGACTTTCTATCTAATAAGACCACTCACGCAAATTAGTATGCTACTTTTGTTCTGATACGTTCATATTGATATACTGAGTCCGAGGTAAGGTTTCCCTCCCCATTCATAGCCCCCCCCCCTGAAAAACTACAAGTGTTCTGATCAAATGCACAACGAACGAGTGCAGATGTAGGCTATGCAATGTTTGTCAACTCTGTGATCCCTCAAGAGAAATGCGCACTGGTGCCAGCAACGTAACCAACCACTAGGCGATGCCCATTACTCATCGTACGACTTTGACAATATCTATGATGAGGATAACTTTCTGCTGTATGTGCTGGCATTTACAGGATAACTCCGCAGCGACATGGCAAAAATCAGTTGCTGCGCAACCAATGCCAGTGGGATTCGAATTAACTCCTATATATGCTGTTCACGAGTCCAGAAAGGAAGCGCTCACGGCAGCCCTTAGTGGCTATTGTGAACATTTGAAGCAGGGTGGTATGCTTGACAGTTGTGAAAAACCAGTGGATCCACCACAGCCACCTCCAAAACAGGCATGCGCAATAAAGCTGGTGGAAGACTACAATCGTGATGGTGATCATTTTGATGATGGCTTTCCCTTTGGATCTCAAATCACCACTCACACGACCATCACCAATATCGGAGCTAGGTGTGGCTCTGTAGTAAATCGAGTAGGACCGTTGACATTAACGAATGGAGTAGACACCTTCAGGCGCGACCAACATGGTGGCAGTGGTGGAACCGATCACGCAATGCCAATTTATCCAAAACCGGATGGCATCAATTACGATCTAATCAATCGAGTACAATATCATGCTGGTCATAAATTGGACCAGTTCATCCTCGAATCTGATGGCACCACTCGCAGTTGGCAATGTGGGAAAAGTACTGGAGGAAGTACTTTTACCCTTGATTTTGTGCAAGTTGCAAATCAATGTATGGGCAAAGATGTATCAGGTAGCTTTATTGATTTTCATTCCCTCCTCCTTTAAGACTGCAATGCGCGGGTGCGATGATGAAATTCGCTTTTTAAGTTCATCGGTTTGAAATTCTTAGAATCGTGATTTTGATGAACTTGAACTTTTATACAGTATACGATGGCAATGTTATCATGGCTCGATTCTGGTGACATGATGAACTTCTGTGACTTTATTCATGACGGAACACATAGAAATAGATAGCTTGATTCTGGCGACCGGATTCTTGAACGTTGCATTCATATTATCGTGCCCAGATTGTTACCGCACGGTAAGACTGTAGTACTGTACTGTCAATTACTTCCAGATGATGTGCAGCATGCATTCGTACTGCGTTATCTTATCCATGAAGTACTTCCATACCACCGCCGTATATATGCAGCACATTATACATGGGAAGGAAAGGAACACTCATGCACGGTGTGTTTTGAGGAGAGACGAGTGTGTGTATATTTTGAAACCTGTGCAGGTGGCAAGCCAAGACTGGTTGGCTTTAACGGATATAATACCAACAAAGTCGTCAACTCGTGAGTCATCTCACCGTATCTTCTCTTAGCATTGCTCTATTTGCTACTGCTGGTATTGTGCGTTGCTCAAAGTTGATATTACGAATTTTAGTATGCACACCCCCGAGCGGCAATTTGGCATCGGGCGTGTTCTGTGGCTTGACGCTTGAGGCGATGTGTCGTATTCGATATTTCTGTAGCACATATGATATGTTAACAACATCACATATATACCGTCCAAAGGAAGTCCAAACCCATTCACACACACACAAACACACAGTGCACAGTGCCGAGAGACCCGGGAGAGCACAGTGGTCGCTTGATCAAGCGGGGCGGTGGAGGCGAGGTCACGGTGGCGAAGGTTGAGGGGTGGAGCGCGGCGGAGGAGAGAGGCTTGCTCGTGGGTTGGAGGCTGCTGGATCAGGGGGGATCGGCGCCGGTGGGAGTGGGGGGTGGGGCTGATGCCGCGGATGCGGGGGAGGCAAGGGGACCAATGAGACCGATGAGGGGCGCCCCAGGAGGAGCGGGTGCGGGCGTTAGTAGTTAGAGCGGGCGCGGGTGCAGATGGCGGGGCTGCGGGGTCGGCGGGGAGGGCGGGGCCACGGGAGTGGATGGTCAGGCAGGTGGGGTGACAGTAAGCAGCGGAGAGGGCGTGGAGGGCCCTCGTTTGTCGCTTCGGTTGGGACTGTCGGGGTGTTTGGTGGGGAGGTGCTGATCTCGGGAGTGGTGCTGTGGCGGTGGCGGGAGCGGAGCGCGGGGCTGGTGCAGCGGGTTTGGGAGGGCTGGGGGGCCATTGGGACCGTTGGGGGCTACCTCGGGAGGGGCTGGTGAGTTGGCAGCTCAGCTCTGGGGAGGTGGCGGGCGGAAGGGGCAGGACAGCGAATGGGGGGTGGTCTGCTCAGTGCCGGGGTGCTCGGTGGGGGCCCTATCGAGCAGACGAGCCCTGACGGAGCATTTCCGGCGGAGCCACCCTGACGCATCGGGGCTTGTGTTGTCTGCGGCGAGACTAACGAGGTGCCCTGAGCAGAGTTGTGGGCATATCCTTTCGGAGACTGGCTTGCGCCAGCACCAAGGACGGGTGGGGGCTGTCTCGCTGGCTATGCTCAGCGTTGTGCACCGGCTCAGGTGGGAGGCGGCAGTGGGGGTCGGGGCGATCCACGCGCGGCGGGGCAGGCTCAGGGGCAGCACGGAGTGGCGGGCTTGGTGGGGGATCCGGAGGGGCTGGGAGAGGCGGGGTGGACATGGCTGCATGGATTGAGTGTCGAGGAGTGCGCTGTCAGCGACTTCCCCTCCATGATGGTGCCGAAGAGGTTGTGGGGACTGTTCACTGAGTGTGTGATGGTCGCACTTCGGAGGATGCGGGTGGACACAGAGGACGTCGAGGCCTACAAGCTATTCTTGTTGCTCCCGCGCCTGGTTCTTCAGCCAGTCCAGCAGGGGGTGAAGCGGAGTGTGGCCCAGGTCATTAAGGAGAGGTGTACCCGCTTCCTGCGGGGTGAATGGGAGGGGCTACATGCGGATGTGCCGGGGATCGACGGGCTGTGGCCGAGGCGGATGAGGAACGGGTGCTCCGAGATGCGGTGCGGTTGGTGAAGGCGGGGCAGCTGGGGAAGGCAGCAAACAGGCTGGAGCGGGCTAAGCTGGCACCGGCGACGGAGGAGACGTTGCGGAAGCTGGAGCAATTGCACCCGGGAGGGACAGGCAGGAGGCAAGATGTGGGGGAGGATCGCCGGCGAGAGCTCCAGGAGCAGGCACTCGAGCTGGATGAGAAGACGTTTGACGATGCCATGCGCAACTTGCCGTGGGCCTCGGGTCCGGGCAGCTCTCAGTGGCGTTAGGAGCATTTGTGGGCGGTCCACTGCTCTGGTTGGCGAGATGCACTGTTGGAGGTGTGCAACCATCTGGCGGCAGGCCGGGCCCCGGCGGGGGTGCGGGAATGGTTAGCAGGTGCTCGGTTGGTGGCGTTGCTGAAGGACGGCCTCGGCGTCAACGTCCGTCCCATCGCGTGCGGCGAGGTCCTCCGGAAGCTCGTAGCAAAGGTCATATGCAGGCAGCGTGCGAAGGCCTTCAGGGCTCGATTTTGTGGGCGGCGGCAGGGTGATGATTGCGGTGGACTGCGGGCGGCTCAGATTGGGGTGGCGGTGAAAGGCGGGGCAGACTTGGGGGTCCACACTGTTCAGGCGGCCCTGGACCGGCACCCGGAGTGGGTCTGTGTCAAAGCGGATGCCAAGAATGCCTTCAATGCGGTACACCGTGAGGCGATGTTTGAGGCCATCGAGCGGGACTTCCCGGAGCTATGGGCATGGGTGGACCTTTGTTACGGGGTTGAGGCGAACCTGGGGTATCGATTGGGTGGCGTTGATGGCTCGGTGATGCGGTTTGTCAAGTCGAAGGAGGGCACGCAACAGGGGGACCCCTTGGGGCCGCTTTACCTGGCAGCCCCATTGCAGACGGTACTAGATAGAGCGAGTTCAGGGGAGGCACCCTAATGTGGTCATCTCCGCTTACCTGGATGACGCTTTCTTTCTGGGTCCTCCGATTGTCGTGGCGTATGGCACTTATATGGAGGAGGGAGTAGCGATTGGCCTGGATATTCAGCCGATGAAGTCGGCGGCTTTTTCGCCTGAGGGCGACACCAGTTGCTTTGCAGATGAGATGCCGGGTCAAGGGTGGTAATTAGTTTCATTTTCGTAACCGGTTTTGAAATCGATTCGATTAGTTTAATTTCATAATCGATTCGATTATCTAATTATTCCCCCCTTAACACTGGTGACATTCCGAAGTGCATAACTAATTAGTATGATTAATTAGAATGATTTGTTTGAGATTGAAACCTATTTGATTGGTGTATACACTATTAACCTGATTAATCATAATTCCTCTACTAATCGATTACCACCCTTGTGCCGGGTGCGCGGGGGGAGTTGGACTTCGTCGATGTCTTGGGAGTGCCGGTGGGGAAGGCAGAGGCGGTCAGTGTGGAGATGTTGAGGAAGGTGGAGGATTTATGTGCCATTCTGCCCATCTTGAACAAGCTCGGACACGCGCAGGTCCAAGGGCTTTTGCTCCGCTTCTGTGCCCATCCGAGGCTGGGGT
Source organism: Cymbomonas tetramitiformis (assembly GCA_001247695.2). Lineage (NCBI taxonomy): Eukaryota > Viridiplantae > Chlorophyta > Pyramimonadophyceae > Pyramimonadales > Pyramimonadaceae > Cymbomonas > Cymbomonas tetramitiformis. The sequence goes on along the minus strand of LGRX02000590.1, from coordinate 29,714 downwards.
TTTGGCTGAGAGGTGTGCCGCCAGAGATGATGCGGGAGGCAGCTGAGGAGCATGACAGGAGGATGCAGGGGGCATTGCGGGACTTGCTGCCTGGTGGCGGATTGGCGTGGCATTCCTGTGAGTTTGCTACCCTCCCACATGGGATGAGCCTGACTAAGGCGGCGAGGGTGAGCAGTGCGGCCTGGCTGGGTGGATTTGCGCAAGTCTGGGAGGACATGCTGGGGCTCTTTCCGACGGTGACGGCGAAGGTCAAGGACCTTGGGGTTGAGAGCGACCTGCCGTATGTCAAATCCTTGCAAGCAGCCATGCAGAAGGTGTCGGAGGCGGCGGAGGTGGTTGAGGGGGCAAGGGGAGCAAATGAGCATTTGCCACCACAGGTGCCGAAAGCGGACGACGTCATGAAGTTGAGTGATTACAGCAGGTCTCAAAAGCGTGCCCAGCGGGTCTATGCTGCTGTCCTCCATTCTGCGGATTGGCTTTGGCTGGCTGGGCACGTAGGGGCGTCTCGGCTCCCTTGGCTCTTCTCGGTTACTTACAACAGCATTGGGCCGGCATTCTTGAGGGGTGTTCCATGCTGCCCAGCCTTGGAGCTTGGCTCGGCAGAGTACAGAGTGGCCCTGCGGCACGTTCTTCATGCGGAACAGCCCCTCCTTGGCCAGGTGGAAGAATGCCCTGACTGTGGGGGAGAGCGGGATCCCACCGGGACGAACTTGATGGCATGCCGGGGGGGATCGGGGGCTGGTGGAGGAAACTGGTACTCTTTCGTCCACCGCAAACTGCAGAGGGTGCTCTTCGAAGTGGCTAAGTCTGCTTATCCGTTGGCGTCCGCGTTGCACGATGACTTTGCGGGCTACATGACCTACTCACCGAACCATTGCCCGGATGTGACAGTGCTGGATGCTGAGGGACCGGGCCAGCATGTGCTGTTTGATGTGGCCACGGCGCGGCCGATGTCGGGTGCACACCTGGGAGCGGCCATGATGGCCTCCGGGGCGGCGGCAAAGAGGGTTGAGGAGGACAAGGTGGCGACGTACGGGGATGTCCGCCCGCATCACCTCATCCCCTTTGGAGTGGAGGTGTACGGTGGGCTGGGGCCTGCGGCGTATGGGTTCCTTAAGAAGACGCAGCGGCGCTTCAGGGAGCGGCGGTACATGGAGGAGAATGCAGACAGAGGGGAGCAGGTTGATGGTGATGGAGACGAGAATGAGGATGAAGAGGCAGCACATGGTGGGGCTGTGGGGTGGAAGGAGAAGTGGACTTGGTTGCTTTCTTTTGCACTCGCACGAGGGGTCGCAGGGATGATCATCAGACGAGCTATGGGGCGTTGCCCGGCTGGAAGTGGGTGGCGCTGGGCTGGTGGAGGACATGTTGGAGGTGGCATGGACCCGGGCCCGAGTGGGGGGGAGGCGGCTCGACGGGAGGGGTTGGAGAGGCTGGCGCTGATGGACAGGCCGTGGGAGGACGCAATCGAGGAGACAAACTATGCCACGCAGGATGGATTTGGTGGCGGGACACAAGGCTCTGAGGAGACGCAGCAGGATCGGTCTGGGCAGGCTTCCGATGGGGCTGGCGAGGCAGGCAGGATGGCATCGAGGCTTCTGGAGAGCATGGAGGATGTGCGGCGACAGGCAGAGCATCTGTGCCTATTCTAAAAATATTACGGTGGGTATACCCACCGTAACGCCAAACTTTGCAAGCTCGTACCGACCGCACAAGTAGGTTGCGGGGGTCAATCATATGGATTTTCTGTGACCCAAGAGGTTGATTAAAGGACGGAAAACTTAATTTACACGACTCCGATAAGTTTTGGGCAGATTACACAACCTTGAAGTTGGGGAAATAACGGTGGGTAGAAAACTTCGCTTACGGTGGGTATACCCATTCAACTCTATTTGCAGACTTCTGCAGCTTGGTATAACATCAATATACTTATTTTTTCGATATGTACTTTGATTTTGGTATATAACCGACGTACTTTTTGGTACAATATGTGCTGCCACCTCGCAGACCTCCGACACTTGCACATTTAAAATCAGGTACTATGCACACCAAATATACTATACACACAGTGCATTCCGATGATATTAGGGTTTGGGTATTTGGGTTCGTTTGGCCCGTTATCAAGTCATTTCTGGCGCATGTGGAGGCTCCATAGAGATTCACAGGAGTGTCTAGAACAAGTTGGTCACTGGTGACATGCCGTGATTCGCAGCCAATCATCGGTAATTATTGATACCCTTCGGGTGGGTATACCCACCGTAAGCACCTCTTACGGTGGGTATACCCACCCTTAGTGAAACAGGCATCTGCGCATGGCGGGGTCAAGGAGAGGGCACTGCCGAGGCCCGGTTGGGGGGGGTGCATGCAATCGTGGGCGGGCCCAGCCAGGCGGCATCAAGCGTCGAGGATATCTTGGCGGAGTGGGATGACCTCTCTTCGCCGGGCCCGCCGGGTGGGGTCTGGACTCAGGAGCTGAGCGGGGCCTCGCCAGAGCGAGCCTTGGCCTTGGCTGAGGAAGGGGTAGCCACTTTGATGGGGGCGAGCAGGCGGGTGGCCGGCCTTCTGGAGGGGGCTGTTGGCATGGGGGGTGAGGATGACGAGGGAGATGTGGCGAGGCTCGCGGGTGGGGTTGACACATGCCGGGCCCCTCGGAGCCCGGGTGCCCATCATCCCGGCAGCGATGACCACTTACAACAGGTTGCGCGGCAGCATACGGCATCTCATCAGCTTCTGTGCCCACGTGGCGAGGTTGCTGGCCGTGCTGGAACTAACAGTGAGCAGTTGTCGAAAAGGCGACGCCCGGTTGGTGAACTATCGGCCACCGGGAGGGCTTGGGACACACAGGCAACGGTGGGGATGAGACCCCAAGTAGGAGCAGTGCGGCACGACAGTTGTGGCGCAAGTGTGGAGCGCATTGCTCAAGTTCGCAGCTTTCTCGCTAGGCATTCAGTACAAGGGCTTTAGGCACATGGAGTTGGCGCTGGGGGCAGAGGGTTGCAGGCGCAAGCTGGTGACGAATGCGCAGTTTAAGATGAGGGCAACACAATATATCATTCTCAGCCTCTCAGGACAGGCCTTGGGGGTTCCGGCCGTGGCGCGGGTAGGCAGGCTCTCCTGGGACCGGGTTCTGGAGTGGGTGGAGGGCAGCGACGTGGTCACGAATATGGGCTTGGTGGTGAAGGGATGGCTCGAGTGGCTCGAGGGGCGGAGGTGAGCCGGCTTCAGAGACACAACAGTAGTGCGCCAACAGGGCAATTGCAGAGGGGCTCAGGCGGTCTAGTAAGGCTTGGGGAGCAAAGGGGTGGCCCGGAGCGCAGGCTAAGGGGTGGAGGGATGGCTCGTGCAGCCCAGGGTGCAGGGATGGGCCGGCTTCAGAGACACGGCAGCGGCGCGCTTGTGGTGCAGATGCGCGAGGGCTCGGGTGGCTCAGCAGGGCTTAGGGGGTCCCATTCTTCACAAGTGAGCTCCGGAGGTTCCGGATAAATGTCCCGAAGTGTGTGTTGAATCCTTTGATCCCCGGCGTGGGTATATAGTGCAGCCGATCTTCTGTGGCTACGGGGTGCCAAAGGAGTCGGTCCAAGGATCAACACACAGTGCACACACAGTAACAGTGCGCGAGCGCGGAGGTTGCAGAGGCGCTCTAATGGCTCAGCGAGGCTCAGGGGGTCCCAATCTTCTCAACAGAGCTCCGGATATTCTGGTTGTGTGTCCCGAAGTGTGTGTTTAGAATAATCCTTTGATCCCCGGCGTGGGTACATAGTGCAGCTGATCTTCTGTGGTTACGGGGTGCCAAAGGAGTCAGTCCAAGGATTAACACACAGAGAGAGAGAGAGAGAGAGAGAGAGAGAGAGCTCCGGAAATTCTGGTTGAGTGTCCCGAAGTGTGTGTTTAGAATAATCCTTTGATCCCCGGCGTGGGTACATAGTGCAGCTGATCTTCTGTGGTTACGGGGTGCCAAAGGAGATCTTACGTGGTTACGGGGTGCCAGTCCCAAGGATTAACACAGAGAGAGAGAGCTCCGGAAATTCTAGATGAGTGTCCCGAAGTGTGTGTTTAGAATAATCCTTTGATCCCCGGTGTGGGTACATAGTGCAGCTGATCTTCTGTGGTTACGGGGTGCCAAAGGAGTCAGTCCAAGGATAAACACACACATACACCGATATGGTGCCTGTGGCTAGTACTTCCAGCCATCCAGCGGTGGTGGTTGGTGAGCGTCAGCCAACCACAAACAGCGAGTGTGTGAAATGGTTTGATCCTCTCACTGAGCAGGGTCAGACGGCAGCTTTCTTTGATGCCGACTCCTCTTGTTTGAGATTCGTCACCAAAGCAAGTCCAAACCCATTCACACACACATCTCAGGCAGGCGTGTCTTGGCAGGCTGGCATGTTTCAGGCAGGCACATGCAGAGGATAGGCGGCTTTAAGATGGGAGGGATTAAGAGAACAAGTCGGGCTCGGGTCGGTGGCCTAGCATTTAGTGGGCAGTCCGAGCAGTCGGCGCAGGCTTCAGGGGTGGCAAGTGACGCTGGAGGGATGTCGTCACGTCTCTTGGAGAGTATTCAGGACATCTGGTCAGATGAGCCAGCTACTGGGCGGCGGGGTGAGGATGACAAGGCCGGCTGTGATCAGGGGAAGCTGGTGGGCGGCCCTTTGGAGACTCTGACACCGTGTCCAGGGCATTTATGGGGGGCAATATGAGGGGGCTCGGGAGTGCAGGCGTGGGTAGACACGTGGCTAAAAAACTGAGCGTTGATGATATCTTGGCGGGGGTTGATGAGTCCTTGCTGCCGAGCTTGTAGCGTGAGCTTTGCATTCGAAAGCGGGGACCTTTTTTGGCCGGGTGGCAGAGGTGTCGGAGGGGTTGGCCACACAGGGATAAGCCGGGATGGCGACCCTTAAGCATGACGGGAAGGACCCAGGAACAAGGGGGTGCCCGGATGGTGGTGCGGCTTCTCGGGGCAGGCAGGCTTTTCGGCGCTGGCAGAGTCAGTGGTGAACATCACCCGGCGGGCGTGGCAATGACACAATCATCATGGGAAGGGCAATGCGAGGATTGGCGGGATTGGGGGTGCCCTTCCCTCAGGCAGATCCTGCGGGCCTGGCAGGGGCGCCACCCGGACTCTCGAATGTATATTGGATGAGCTGGAACCCCATGTGACTTAGGGTGCCCGAGGGTAGTACTTCCAGCGATGGTGGTTGGTGAACGTCGGCCAACCACAAACATTTGTGAAATGGATTGATCCTCTGAGCAGGGTACGATGGCAGCCTTCTTTGATGCCGGTTCCTCGTTTTTTAGAGTCGTCGCCACCACCGAGAGTAGCTCCGTTGGTACACGTGCTTCACCAAAGCCAGGTCAAACACCTTGCGCACCATCTCGACGAGAACGTCTTAGAGTGCATCATGCCCCGACTGTTGCACACCCACCAGTGATACCCGAAACCGTCCACCACCTCACCATATTCACAGCGCCCTGTCCCAACTGTCAAGACTCCCGCATCAAGAAAATCGCGATACCAACCTGAAGGCACAAGGATATGCCTGCAGCAATAAGCCGCATGTGAAACCCACCCTCCTCAAGAAGCGCGTTGAGGTGCCAGGTAGCTCCAACCCGTGAAAGGCCGAGCAACCGCGCCCGGACGGAAGAGTTCCCTGCACCAAACAAGCGCAGCCAGTCAGAACCGTGTTGATAATTGGATAGCTATTTCTGTCACATGGGCTAGTTAGTGCCAATTTCTCCTACCTCAGTGCCACCTCCGGCACCCGCAAACTGTCCGGCACCAGGCGAGCCGCATTCAAAGCTGCTACCACCCGTGCCCTCTGCGCCCCCTGCACGCCGGCCATTGCTGCAATCATGCCGCCACCAGCGGGTGGTCACCAACGGCTGTGTCGTCCGGGATACCAAGGTGTGGCCGCAAGTCATCTACCGCAGGGAACTAATCATGATCACCATGCGCCCCCACACCTGGGCCCATGAGCCCAGCCACCCACCCCGCCGGGTCCAAGCGCTGCATCGAAGAATTACTGACCCCCACCGTGCCGGCGGTCATGCGGAGAGCCATAGCTCCTCCCTTACGGATAGGTGGTTATCGATGCTTTGCTCTTAGGGGGGCATGGCTATATTTGCCGCTCCTAGACTCTGATTTTGGGTTGTGGGAGGTCAGTAGCCCCCCTCCTCCAGACCTCAATATTTTGCATCTGGGGGGTTTCACCCCTCCTAGACCTCGATATTTTTCTGTAGCAGAATCGACTCCCGTGGGTCCACCACTCGATATTGGTATCGGCGGGAGCACTACTGGGGAATTGTTACAGTCAATTGCGCTTGTTACCGCTGATATCACCAGTATCATGCGTGTGGGGGGCGGGAGTGCTGACCGCCCTCTGCTGACCGCACCCTCCGAAACTCCCCGTCCCCCCTTCGCTATCCAAGGTGCGCCGTTTGCCTGAAGCCAAGGTACAGTTTGCCTGAAGCTGATGTCCGCCATGCGCAGTATCTCAGCGCAAAGCTATTGGTAACGAATCTCCTGGTAAATTGCCTGGCGCCGCACCATGTTGAAGGCATTCATACATGCAATCCAACGCCAGTTTGCACCAAGAAGGCATGCCCCCCGCATCGATCGCTTGAATCGTGTGCACACAAACGCCCCACCAAGCACGCCCACTCCAAGCTGGGCTGCCAAGGAGGGTAGGCTGAAGTGTGTCGCCCAACGCGTACTCATTTGCATGCACACTAGCAACCTTACCCGCCAGCCACCGCAACTAACCAAACGGATCCCACACTCTCCCTGTCAGCTTTAAGAAGGGCCACCAACCGCACCCCCATGCATGAGCCACTGTAGGATGCCCGCCAGCACGCTATTCGTCATGAGCTGCTTGCACTCGTTCTCAATTGCCGCCAGCGAGATCGCCCCCCCGGCCGAAGATGACCCCAAGATACTCGAAATGCAACTCGCTGAGAGCGCCATGGTCCCGATGCCACTGGCAGACACATGCACTCTGCCTCCACAGCAGCATCCTCCATAACGAATGACGCCACCTGAAACGGGGCAGGGAGTCCATCCCCTGCCGGGTGCAGGGCCTCGAGGGCGTCCAAAGTCTCCTGCAGGGCCTCGAGGGCGTCCAAACGAAGCCCCTGGGTGAAGGCATCGCATTGCCTTCGAAAGCTGCCACACATTCGTCCGACAGCATCCGCTCCTCCGATGACCGCACACGCAGGCCAAGCCGGGGCTGAGGCACCGCCTCCCAGTCACTCACGAGCATGCACCGGATCCGCTGTGTCCCGACGATCGAGCAGCTGAGCCGCCCCCTGGGTAGCTTGCGCCGGGCTCGAAAAGGGCCTCGCCAAGAGAGATAGAGGCGAGGCTCATTGTTTGTCGCCACAGCACATGAGGCCCGCCGCATCCCTCGAGAGAAACTCCACCGGGAGGCGGCCATTCAAACTGTTTGCCTTCTGCAGCCCCTCCGCAATAGCAAACTGGATGACGCGTTTCCCAATGCCGGCTTGGTATTCAATCACGCAAAGTTCCCGGGAGCGCATCCGCATCTTGTGGTCCACCAAGGCCCTACCCCGGGGTCGGCTGTGCCCCGGTCTGCCAGCAATTGTACCCGGTAAGCTGTGGGCATCACGCATCGTCCCCACCGACCGCCCCATCAGCAATCACTAAGTCGAAGGGTTGCGCCGAGAGAGCACCCTCGAGATTCCGCACGGGCCCACAGCGTGCTCTACCATCTCCAGCCCGAAATGCTGTACGTGCTGCCGCGCCGCCAAACCGGACGCGCGGATAATCTCCTCCCGCCTATCTGCAGCCATGTGGAACGGCACCACAACCTCCTCGAGGTAGGATGTACCTCGCCACCACGTCCCGGGAAATGTGCGCACGTGACAAGGTCCGCCCCAGCTCCCCCGCCAGCAAAGTTCACCTCATGGACCTCGGCAACATGGAAGATATCTTACCTCAATTGCCCGGCCGCATATCGAACGGAAATACCCACTTCACGGTATATAATTGGTGGTTTTTAGTTTGTGATCGAATTTCGATCTCCCCCATGCTACATGCCAGCAGCTATATAATTGTCCCAGCTATAATTATACATGGCGGGCAGGGTTGCTCTACGTATTGTGCGGAATGTGTGTCTACGACAGTTTCTTATTGATATAGGCATTGCTCTGCAAAAGGCGAAGTGAACTGAGAGGGGGAGTTGGCAAATGTGGGTTGTGGAATATGCAGACTTGGCTTCAACATAATGTTCATTATTGACCATGATGATGTGTGCCGATGTCCCCACGGTGTTCAAAATATCGGCGTAGGAAATATCACGTTTCACCTCGAAGTGGTTCAACCCATCTCGACATCTGAGTAGCTCCGTTCCACGTGTCAATATGGCATGCATGAGCTTTTCCTACACCGCAATGTCGACGAAAGCAATTACTTTTCATTTAGGATATTTAGACAAACTCGCATGACAAGTCCTGTTCCCGGCTTTTCTATTTTTCGTAGTTACGATTTCTCGTTTTATACTGTTATCTATCATTTGCATTAAGTGTTGACTGCTTTTATTTTTCTTACGCCACAATATATTGGGTCTTGATACATGCATCAAACGATCACACGCATCTATCTTCCCTGTACTGGGGTTCTTCATTTACGTGGTGACAACGCATGCAATATGAGCAGTATTGTGGTGGCATCTAATTCTGTAAAGATCGGTGGAAGAATACAATCATGTGATGCACTATATACCGTGGTGAAGTATTCTCCTTTCTTCGTTTCTCGACGTGTCAGAGTCCACGCAGGGCATGACTGTATACCGACTGTACATACAGCGAATTCAGGATCCAGTGCAAACAGTGCACCAACTATCAAGTACGGAACGTATTTACATAAGAGAGACAGGAGCATCGATACACGCAGTGCGTTATCTGTAGGATATATATGCAACGTTGCATATATATGTTACGATATGAGCCCGCCGCTGGTATATACCAGCCGATTTCGGTACAGGCCCGCCTGTACCGATTTCACTGGTACAGGCCCGCCTGTACCGATTCTACTGGTACAGGCCCCGATTGGCATGACCCCCTCGCGGTATGAGCCCGCCGCTGGTATATACCGGCCGTGTTTTTCGGTACAGGCCCGCCTGTACCGATTTCACTGGTACAGGCCCCCCTGTACCGGCTGTATGAGGAGTGTTGGGAGATGGTTTGGGGGTTGTTTGTGCATGGTCTAGGGTGTGTTGGGGGATGGTTTGGGGTGTAATGGGGGCTGGTTTGGGGTGTGTTGGGGTGTAAAGGGGTGTGTTGGGGGATGGTTTGGGGGTAATGGGGGATGGTTTTGGGGGTAATGGGGGTGATGGGGGATGGTTTGGGGGGGTGTGGGGGATGGTTTGGGGGATGGTTTGGGGGCTAATGGGGGATAATGGAGGATGATTTGGGGGTAATGAGGGGGATGGTTTGGGGGTAATGGGGGAGTAATGGGGGATGGTTTGGGGGTAATGGTGGATGGTTTGGGGTGTAATGGGGGTAATGAGAGGGATTGGTTTGGGGGTGTGTTGGGGGGATTGTGGGGGAGGGGTAATGGGGGTAATGGGGGAAGATTTGGGGGTAATGGGGGATGGTTTGGGGGGTAATGGGGGGTGATGGGGGATGGTTTGGGGTAATGGTGGATGGTTTAGGGTGTAATGGGGGTGATGGGGGGATGGCTTGGGGGTAATGGGGATGGTTTGGGGAGGGGGAGGGGGGGTAATGGGGGATGGTTTGGGGGTAATGAGGGGTAATGGGGGGTGGTTTGGGGGTAATGGGGGATAATGGGGATGGTTTGGGGGTAATGGGGGATGGTTTGGGGGTAATGGGGGATGGTTTGGGGGTAATGGGGGGTGATGGGGGATGGTTTGGGGGTAATGGTGGATGGTTTTGGGGTGTAATGGAGGTATGGGGATTGGTTGGGGTGTGTTGGGGGATTGTGGGGGGGGGTAATGGGGGGTAATGGGGGAAGATTTGGGGGGTAATGGGGGGTAACGCGGGATGGTTTGGAGGTTTTCGTTATACGTTGATGATATGTTCTACTATCAATCGGAAATCAAACTTAGAACCACAATGAGCAATGAAGGTATGATCATCATGGTTTTTTAGATATACCCATTCCAGAAACGCATTTATTGTTTTGTGATGAATTACAAATGAACCATCGTGATATTGACTTTCGCAATGATTAACAATCATTTTGCCGTTGTCATTCATTGTTTCAAAATCAAAACACACATCCCAAACCATCCCCCATTACCCCCCAAATCATCCCCATTACCCCCAAACCATCCCCCATTACCCCCAAACCATCCCCATTACCCCCCAAACCATCCCCCATTACCCCCAAACCATCCCCTCATTACCCCCAAACCATCCCCCATCACCCTCCAAACCATCCCACAACACACCCCTTTACACCCAAACCATCCCCCATTACACCCCAAACCATCCCCCAACACACCCTAGACCATGCACAAACAACCCCCAAACCATCTTCCAACACCCCTCATACAGCCGGTACAGGGGGGCCTGTACTAGTGAAATCGGCACAGGCGGGCCTGTACCGAAAAACACGGCCGGTATATACCAGCGGCGGGCTCGTACCGCGGGGGGGTCATGCCAATCGGTACAGGCGGGCCTGTACCGAAATCGGCTGGTATATACCAGCGGCGGGCTCATATCCCCTACGGTCCTGGAAAACGTTAGTATGCTGCTAACGACATGCTAAACGCGTGCCATGGACATGCTATGACATGCTAACGCCAGATAGGTGTTAGCATGCGTGCTAACGGCATGCTAAAGCCCCATAGGCCTGTTAGCATGTCCATGCTAAAGGCATGCTAACGCCACTGCGCCTTAAGCATGTGTTCGCGCCAACTGGAGGGATAGTGAGTGGTGAGGCATGTGGGGGTGCGTAGATCACCAGGAACATGTTATATGGTGATTAGAAGGGCAGGGGAAGGATATGCCACGGAGTATGATGCGATTCGGGTCAGGTGGTAAGCGAGCGGAATTCCTCGGAAAGGTAGGGACGTTAGTATGTCGCTAGCATGTTCTTAGGACGCCGATAGCACGTCAGTGTTAGCATGTCATTATCACACATCAGACACGCTAAAGGCATGCTAACGCCACTGCGCCTTAAGCATGTGTTCGCGCCAACTTGAGGGGTAGTGAGTGGTGAGGCATGTGGGGGTGCGTAGATCACCAGGAACATGTTATATGGTGATTAGAAGGGCAGGGGAAGGATATGCCACGGAGTATGATGCGATTCGGGTCAGGTGGTAAGCGAGCGGAATTCCTCGGAAAGGTAGGGACGTTAGTATGTCGCTAGCATGTTCTTAGGACGCCGATAGCACGTCAGTGTTAGCATGTCATTATCACACATTTAACATTCTAATGTCATCCTATGCACTCAAAGAAGTCGGCCGTTGGGTCGAGAATAACGGCGGTCTCCATGCACGGATGTGGCACAATAACAACTTGTTGTTCTACTCGATTGGGTAATATGAATGGCTCCTTGTGCTCAAAGGCTGCTGGGTCAACGTGCGGGTTGAAGGTGTAGACCGTCCTAGTCAAATCATCCGGGCCGAGAATGGAGTTTCGTAGACGGTAGGCCTTGATCTGTTTCTCGGTCGGCTTTGCAAGCCAATCGCACTTGAGTAAGGTGTACAACTCTCCAGCAATCTCCACTCGCAGTATTTTGGTAATGCGGCCGTGCCTGCATTTCGCCAAGCCCACGATTGTGAAAACCACCATTGCTGGTCCAAATGCCCTTAATATGCGGTTAGAATGGTATCAGACTTGTGCTAATCACATGCTACCGAAACACTAAAGACATCATAATTGCACGATACATTGTCGTTGCTTCCTCACCTGTCGATTTCATCGGTTTTTGGCTCACCCTTCTCGTTGAAGATTACGTTCCCATCACTGTCCATTTCCTCATTCACGAAGAACGTACGAAAATAGCTATGCACGGTGCGCTTATTCCGACATGGCACCCATGACAGTCGGTAAATGACCATCTAGGAATCGGTTCTTCATGCCAAAAACGATTGTTTGTTCGCGCGAAAAATGGAACCGGACAGTGCGGCGGTCTCCGCACGCGGAGCGGTCCGACGTGGCAAGTGGAGGCGGCGGGCATCCAAATATTTGTTTTCAAGTGTTTCAAAAAACATTTTTTGGTCTGGACGTTCGCTCACGACCTAGCAGCACCCTGTAAGAACGCGTATAAGGTGGACTAACGCGCAGGTATGAGCTATTTGCGTACTGCCCAGCTGTGTGAAACTAGGAGAAATCTAAGAACTGGAAACATAGAGTGGTCAAATGTTTTGCTGAGATTGTAGGTTACCCCTTTTTAAAAACTTTTGGTGTTCACGAATTTTAAGTTCGGGCTTGAGTTAATAGGAGTTTGACGCGTTCGTTGCTGACACGAGGGCCACCGCTTAAGTCCTAAAATTCCGCCCGCAGGCTGGAGCTGCTGCGGTGCACTCTGTGCTGCATCGCATGTGCTCACACTTGGTCACAGCCTTTTTTTGCCTCACAGGAAGGTTTTTATCTTTTTACTTAAAGGGAGCAGCGCGTCCAGAGAGTAATTCTCTGGCGGGACGTGTGCGTCCTCGGGTCTAATCGCCCCTGCTCCCCCCTCTAACTCTGGCGTGTTTTGTTGTGTGCAGATCCGCTTGCAGAGTTAAAAAAAACTCCCGAAAAGGTATACCAAAGGTATATTTTTTCGCGGACTGTTTCGAACTGAAGAGCAACTTTTTTTTTCAGTTAACGAAACCTGTTATTATTCGTTTTGCGGAGGTCAGAATTGTTGAGCGCGGCAGCGCCGAGAAAATAGTAATGAGACTGCAGCAGGCTCAGTGCAGCCTGCAAGCCTCATCTCTTTACCTTAGTTTAGTTTGCCTAAGGCACATGCCTACTTGCGGGTGCATATCTTGGCACCATACTCCTGCTGGGATGAGTGGTCTTTTTGGGGCTGCAGTCTGAGTATTGGGTGAACGCCACTCAGCTTGGGTTTAATTCCCAACAGTCCCGGGAGGGGGGGGGTGTGGATACAAGTACCGCTGCTGAAGAGGAAACTATTCCCCTTTTGCGGAAGGATTTGAGACCGTCTAGTATTACATAATAGAAGGGAACACACCATCCCGTTTGCTGCACTTTTGATAGGGAAACAAGATACAACCCTGACTGCGATTCAACACGCAGTGAGGGAACAATGCGCTTGGAACGGTGTGCCAAAACAGAGTGATATTTTTCGGGACTGTAGTCTGAGTATTGGGGCTCACCCCGCTCAGCTTGGGTTTAATTCCCAACAGTTCCTGGGGGGTGGGGGGGTAGCCAGAACCGACGGCGACCGTACGCGCCGTCGATTCCACAGCCAACAGCACCGAGATGCCCCGTTGAAGCACTTATTAAATAGATAGATAGTCACGCACATAGCCTGTGTATTTTGTGTGGCGTTCCCTTTGTGTTTGAGGGAGGCACTATCAAGTGCATAGGAAAGGTCCGAGCATCCGTTGCATGGGTTGCTGCTGTTCACTGTATGCCTGAAAATGGTTGGGATCATCGGCATCCAGTTGTGTGAGGCTGCCGTATGTTTGAGAGCTCAAAAAGCATAGAAACTAGTTGTATTATATGCACTCTTGTTGTAGAACTAGGCTTGGATAGGTTACCTTGTTGGTATTATTATTATCATTTTCATTCTTAGCGCGTTTTCGCGAATAACGTATCTTGTGAACCAATTTGAGGTTTCAACACTCCTAAGACTATTTGTCATACCTACAACTTTTGTATGTACATATATAATAACGTTAGCACTCACATAGCACCAATTTTCACGCTTCCAACAAGTGCAGGTTGCCAACACGCTCAAACCCTAAGTCATACGTCCTACACCCCCCTCACTTTTTTATTTGCTGCACAACAAATGCATTCGAATGAGCCAAAATGGACGTCACCATCGTTTTTGGCAACATCGAAATAGGTAATATTGCTATTAGTATTGTTGGTATACATTGGATAATTCTCCGAATAAAACCCAAACCCCTAGATGGTCATTTCGACCCCCCCTGGGTGCCATGTGCATCGGTCGTAGCCGTGCGGTAATGGGCGTCGCCGATCTTAATGTGCGCGAAACTATAGCAAACCGGTGCCGGCCCCGCCATGAGCAACATCTCGTCCTTTGTGAACTTTCGGCCCAGCCATTCTGTCGGATCCGCATATGCTCCAAATACGGGTTCGCGTATGTGCTCAGGCTTACCCTCCTTTGTACAAGCCGCGAGCCTGTGTTTTTTGTTTCGCGACCGCATCTTGGCATTCCATCTGTGCACAGTCATATATCGCCGTTAGTATGCTAAAGGCCTACTAGGGACGTAATAGCGGCGTCAGAACGTACAGGGCCAACAACTGCTCAGGAAATGATGGGATCACCTGCGCGCGTCCTCCGCATACTTCTCCCATCTCTTCACCAGGTCTCCATACGCCGGAATGTGAGTGCGCATCCAAACCTTAATGTGTTGGATTTCATCATCTCGCAAGACCACCCGCTTCCCCCTAGCCGATACCTCAACCGCAATCGCCCCGCGGCTCCCCATGGTCACGGCCGCCGGCACCCGGGTGGAGACGCATGCCGTAATGAAAGTGATTATCCCACGCACCAGACGCAACAGCTTCACGCGACTGAAGTAATTCATTATGGCTGGAACGGGCATGGAGTTGCTCCTCGCTAGGGATTTGATGTGGCCGTTCAAGGACTCAAAGGCGTACATCCACACTTCCCGCATTTGACCATACTTCTCAAGTTGCGTGACCATGTGAGAAAACATGTGAGTTTTAATAACACACCACATATACGTTGGTCCGGCCGCCTCGAAGTCCTTGAAAAATAGCTCTATTTCTCGTGCAAGTAGCCCCATATCCTGCACATAGCAGTATGTTAGGACGCCCATATATCGTGCTTAACGTGCTAACGGTATCATGCGTACCTATTAACGACATGCTAACAGATTATCTGAGGCCGCACTTGTTTCGTCGTCAGCTCCCGCACGATCATGGTCATTCGGCCCACTATCTTCGCCAATGGATTGGCGGGCTGCCCGTAATCTCGTGGCCAAGCGCAGACTGTCGCCATGGTACCGTTCTGCACGAGCTTCAAACCGTCATGAGCCCGAATGTGCTTGGCGGCTTTCTTATCGGCGGTAGTTTGTAGCAATCGTAAGTGACCACGCCCCCATCCCTCCGTCGGCCTGATGCTCTGCAAAAACAAGCGCGCGGTCTCCAAACATCGCTTCGTGGTGGACGTTTTGTTAGGGCGGGGTGGAATCGCGAAAGGTCCATGCGTCATCTTGTACACTAAAACCTCCGCCCCTGCGGCACAATAAAAAAAACATGAAAATACTGTTAGCATGCGTTTAGGCTGTCGGTAATATTGCCATAACAACCTAACGCAACCCTATGAACATGCTAACACGCGAATAGTTGCCTACCTTTACTATTCTTCACCTTGGTTGTGGCATGCCACGTGGGGTGGACACCATCCTCTCTCGCTTGCTGGCGGACGGCGTCGGTGAAGTCGACCCCGAGCAATGATGCGGCAATCCTGTTCGCTAAGTTCATGATGTCATGCATGCCATCCAGGATGAAATCACGGTAGAGCTTGAAGTAAACCAACCGAATAAACACGCTCAAGAACTTCACGCCCGTCTTTCTCATGCTCTCCTCCAAGGTCGCGCCCGAAAGTTCTGGGTCTCCACTATCCCGTAGATCTTCGTGCCTTGCGCCATGACGCATGTACTCGGCGTCCGTGCGCAACGGTTGAGTGCCTAAGCCGAAGTGAGAACAAAGAAATCGTCAAACATACGTCCAGAATGCATTCATGATACGGATAGCATGCCTTTAGCATGTTCATACGATACCGATAGTATGCTAAGAACGTGCTACATACATACCTGGTGGATCTTGCTTGCTGAACATGTACACCATCTTGTGCAAACATGTTGCGAATGTCCCCCGGATCTTGCATACTAGGCACCCCGCGTACGAACCGACGTCCATGACTTGTGCGGCATCAACCGCTCCCTTATAGTCCATGAGTATGGCAAAGAGCATGACCTTCAACCGCACGTGCTCGTCGGTGTATGAGTCCCAACAAACAAAGCCTTCGTCCCACAACTCCACGAGCTCATCCACCAGCTTGCCATGCAGTAATTGGGAGTTCGCAGGGTGCTGTCCTTCAATGATTCCGTATACCTCCATGTTCTCATACTTGGTGCGAAGCTCCGGAGGTAGGTTCAAGATTTGAAAGTAGATAGGGAACACCCCCATTTTGTTTTGCCACAAAGCCGCCCCATCCGCACTCAACAGAATGCTCACGTTCCTGGCCTCCTTGAAAAAATCGACGTGTCGCACGTTCTTCCGCTCCTGCCATTCCTTACCATCTGATGAAGGCATAGAACACGTGTAAATGAGTTAGACATGCTAAACACACGCTAACGACAGGCGTAAGACGTCATTTACATGCTAACCACATGATAACGGGGTACTGTGTGGAAGACTTACCCCAGATAGTGCGCACCGATCCGTCTGCCGGTGGAACGTGCCTGGAGTGAGCGGAGCATCATCTCCGCGGTGTATGGATTTGCGTACACACGTCTCAGCAAGTCCGCAACATTCCACCAAAAGAATTGTGATCGCGCTTTCTTGCCCTTCCCCGCGGCCACTTCCCCCATCTCGCCCAATGCCTCCCACCGGGGCTCATTGCACTTCGGGCACACGTCGGCGGTGGCGTACTCTCCCTCGAAGAACACGCATCCTTTCACACATAAGTCAACCCTGTTGCAGGGGGCGTCGAACACTTCGAACTGTTTCCACGCGGCTTTGAAGTTCGTTGGAAAGGTTCCCAAATGTTTTCCGAAATGTTCATGAATGATGGCGAGGAGCTTGTCAAACGAGTCTCGCGACATCTTGCCTTCGGTGTTCCATTCCAAGAGGTCGAGAACCATCTTGAAGGAGTTAATCGGTGGGTGGCGCGGGTCTGCCACGGGGTTCGCGTCCATCTCCTGCGTGTGGTCACCATCGAACGCCGTGATCATTATATAACAATCGGTGTCACAGTGCGTCCCTAGCACACTTGGATCATGCTAAAGGCATACTGTCTGTATGGTATCAGCATGCCAACACATATGTGCTCACCTCTTGCTGCCCGGCCATCAACCTCTTGATCCCTGCGATCAACTCGGCCGTCGCTGTTCTCATGTCGTCCATGATCGCATCGTCTGCATCCATCCGATCGTCGTCGCCTTTCATAGATCCGGCTTCGCCAATGTCATCACCCTCAACCTCGGCAAATGGATCCCCGCATTCGTTCCTCAAAGTTCTCGCCTTAGCATGATGCGAAATCATCGCTGTAGGAGCGGTCATCGTCGAAACTTTCCAAATCCTCCTCGTGGATCGTCAGATCGTCGGAGCGGTCGGAATCCGCTACCTCACGATCGTCCACTTGAACCTGCTCGGGGAGTGGCGAAGGCGAGGCGGGCAGCGGGGAGTCGTGGCCGAGCCTGGAGATAGCACGCACTTATACTGCCGTTAGCCGGCATGCTGACGGCGTCTTAAAGGGACCCTAACGCCGACATGCAAACATTCCTAGGGGGGGGAAGGGGGGTCACCTCGCCAGGTTCACATCCCCATGACGCGGAGAGTGGTCGGGGAGCTCGGTCGTCTCGGGGTCATCGTCCAAAGCCATGTCCATACGCACATCCGGTACGGAGACATCTACCGCATCCGCGTAGGCACGTGCGCGGCGAATCCTTTTAAATAGCTTCCGGTGACGCCATACGGTTGTTTTACCCCACCACGTGGCCGTGCCATAGCACATGCCACAATCACATAGCAAGAATCCATCTTCTCGCAGTTCTCCCTCCCGTATTGCCTTTTCATGTGCGTCGTCTCGCAGCTTCCATGCCATCTCTAAAGGCGTCATGCACACATGTTCGGCCTGGATCTCCGTCGACACCGACCTGCGGATAGTACAGTATGTCGTTAGGATTCGTTTGGTATGCTACAGGCGTGCTAACAATATACTAACGCCCGGCGATAACATCACGAGTAGGGACGCACCTCGCCAATTTGGCATCGTTATGGCTCATGAAGAGGTCGGCGACCTGCGGCTCGGCATCGACCTCCATCATGGATGAAGAGTCAGATTCGCCCTCTCTCAAGGACGGGGACGAGGGAGGGGTGGTGTCGTCGTTGGGGTCGCCCATCGGCTCGGGGAGTGGCGAAGGCGAGGCGGGCAGCGGGGAGTCGTGGCCGAGCCTGGAGATAGCACGCACTTATTATGCCGTTAGCATGCCGACGGCGTCCTAAAGGGACCCTAACGCCGACATGCAAACATTCCTAAGGGGGGGGGGTCACCTCGCCAGGTTCACATCCCCATGACGCGGAGAGTGGTCGGGGAGCTCGGTCGTCTCGGGGTGTGGCAAAAGCGTGGCGGCTGGAGAGGCGTCGTCGTCCTCTCTCAAGGACGCGGGAGGGGTGGTGTCGTCGGTGAGGTCGGCCATCGGCTCGGGGAGTGGCGAAGGCGAGGCGGGCAGCGGGGAGTCGTGGCCGAGCCTGGAGATAGCACGCACTTATTATGCCGTTAGCATGCCGACGGCGTCCTAAAGGGACCCTAACGCCGACATGCAAACATTCCTAAGGGGGGGGGGTCACCTCGCCAGGTTCACATCCCCATGACGCGGAGAGTGGTCGGGGAGCTCGGTCGTCTCGGGGTGTGGCAAAAGCGTGGCGGCTGGAGAGGCGTCGTCGTCCTCTCTCAAGGACGCGGGAGGGGTTGCGACCTGCATTGGGTCGCCCATCGGCTCGGGGAGTGGCGAAGGCGAGGCGGGCAGCGGGGAGTCGTGGCCGAGCCTGGAGATAGCACGCACTTATTATGCCGTTAGCATGCCGACGGCGTCCTAAAGGGACCCTAACGCCGACATGCAAACATTCCTAAGGGGGGGGGGTCCACCTCGCCAGGTTCACATCCCCATGACGCGGAGAGTGGTCGGGGAGCTCGGTCGTCTCGGGGTGTGGCAAAAGCGTGGCGGCTGGAGAGGCGTCGTCGTCCTCTCTCAAGGACGCGGGAGGGGTGGTGTCGTCGGTGAGGTCGGCCATCGGCTCGGGGAGTGGCGAAGGCGAGGCGGGCAGCGGGGAGTCGTGGCCGAGCCTGGAGATAGCACGCACTTATTATGCCGTTAGCATGCCGACGGCGTCCTAAAGGGACCCTAACGCCGACATGCAAACATTCCTAAGGGGGGGGGGTCACCTCGCCAGGTTCACATCCCCATGACGCGGAGAGTGGTCGGGGAGCTCGGTCGTCTCGGGATGTGCGCGGGTAGGCTCATGATCACTGCCTTCGTCTTGGGCGTAACTCCAATTTGCCGGTGCCCCTTGGAAGCCCGTGGACATACAATGATCAACCCAATCAAAGAGGTCGTAGAAAACGTGGACCATCGCAGCCAACGTCATGAGCTCATGACCCCGTCCGTTGCCTCACATCGAAAAACCTTGCCCGCGAACCGCACCTCTAGTAACCGATCCGCGCAAAAGGTTGTATAGGAGGGCTCATGCATCTGGTCCACCAAGTCACCAACAAGTATCGATGCCCAAGGGTCATGGTAGGCTTTGCGATATTCCACGGTACATCCTCGCACAAGATTGCGAAGTCGATTGTCATACTGCTCGTCGTCGCCCTCTCTCAAAGACGCGGGAGGAGTGGTACGGTCGGTGCTGGAGTCGGAGTCGTCCTCTCTCAAGGACGCGGGAGGGGTGGTGTCGTCGGTGAGGTCGCCCATCGGCTCGGGGAGTGGCGAAGGCGAGGCGGGCAGCGGGGAGTCGTGGCCGAGCCTGGAGATAGCACGCACTTATATGCCGTTGGTATGCTACAGGCATGCTAACAATGTACTAACGCCCGGCGATAACATCACGAGTAGGGACGCACCTCGCCAATTTGGCATCGTTATGGCTCATGAAGAGGTCGGCGACCTGGGGCTCGGCATCGACCTCCATCATGGATGAAGAGTCAGATTCGCCCTCTCTCAAGGACGGGGACGGGGGAGGGGTGGTGTCGTCGTTGGGGTCGCCCATCGGCTCGGGGAGTGGCGAAGGCGAGGCGGGCAGCGGGAAGTCGTGGCCGAGCCTGGAGATAGCACGCACTTATTATGCCGTTGGTATGCTACAGGCGTGCTAACAATATACTAACGCCCGGCGATAACATCACGGGTAGGGACGCACCTCGCCAATTTGGCATCGTTATGGCTCATGAAGAGGTCGGCGACCTGGGGCTCGGCATCGACCTCCATCATGGATGAAGAGTCAGATTCGCCCTCTCTCAAGGACGGGGACGGGGGAGGGGTGGTGTCGTCGTTGGGGTCGCCCATCGGCTCGGGGAGTGGCGAAGGCGAGGCGGGCAGCGGGGAGTCGTGGCCGAGCCTGGAGATAGCACGCACTTATTATGCCGTTAGCATGCTAACGGAGTATCAAAGGGACCCTAACGCCGACATGCAAACATTCCAAAGCAAGGGGGGGGGGAAGGGGGGCTCACCTCGCCAGGTTGCTGGCATCGATGGAGGCGGCGATGGCCGGCAAAAATTCGATTAACATTGGAACTCTCAGCGGTCAAAACAGTGCTCAGAATCCTACTGATGTTAATAATACTATTATTTTGAATGCTACTGGAGTAGAAATAAATGCAGGTGTAAATAAAAGTTGTTACATAAGACCAATCAGAGCAACTCCTCATATTGCAAGTGAGAGTCTACAATTGTATTACGATTCAGCATCAAATGAAGTTCGGACTTGAGCCGTCGTTAGGGAGCTGTGGGAAGTCTTGCTCAAGTGCTTGCTGTATGTAGGAAATCCAAGTGGCAATATCAGTCTTACTGAGGAACTCGATAAAAGATCGTATGTCAAAACATGGGAGGAAACCCTGAGGAACAGAGAAGAAGGCTTTCTTTTTTCGAAGCGGCCCGCATTTGGAATTTTTACTGGCCCACTTTCGGCCAGCCCGGCCAATCTTCAAATTTGCCCGCCGCAGGCGCAAAATTTTAATTTTAAGTATGGCAATATCATAAAAATCGCACAAATTTCACGAATTTTTTCATAATCGGGACCCTTGAGAGACGGCCCGCACCCAACAATCGAGCGGCCCGCAACCGGCCCGGGCTGACTTCAAACGGCCCCGGGCCGGCCTCTCACGGTAAGCCTTCTTCCCTGCTGAGGAACATACTCAGGAGATATCGGCCACACGACAGGTGGGGACGAGATATCCAGAGTGCACAAAGGATTGCGAGAGGCATATAATATACCACGGAAGAAACCATGTTCAAGAACGGGGATATCATTCGAAAATCGGGGAGAGCCCGAGGGCACGAAAGAAACAACTTTCGATTTAATCAATGCGCGGGAGGCTATAGCTCAAACAGGAGCACTAGGGGGGGGTTACGTAAACAAGGACCGCCCGCGCGCACCTATTTGACGGTAAGATAAACGGAAACAAGGGGACTTTCTTATCAGATTCAGGGTGCGGGGCCTATGCGTATGTATCACAAAACTAGGGTCGATGAAGACCCGGGGGGCAGGATAGTAACAGCCGAAGAATTAAGGTGTGGTGCGCATCATGTGGTGACGGTCGATAACACTCGACACCTGTCAAATCGTTTCGTGATGCGACATCTGGAGCTACACGAGAATTATAGTATCAAGATATGAGCACGACTACTACCCATGGGGCCCGGAATGGACCTCATTCTGGGATCTGGGCCAATAGTGGTTTCAGACCCTAAACAACGGGAAGCCTGAAATCGAATTTAGAAGAAATACGATCACCTTCCAGTATCGAAATAGGGGTCAAGTAAACCTGCAAGGAATGAAGCTGTGAACCACCACTCGGGAGGAGCTGACGAAAGACACTCAGGCCTTACTACCACGGAAGAAACCATGTTCAAGAACGGGGATATCATTCGAAAATCGGGGAGAGCCCGAGGGCACGAAAGAAACAACTTTCGATTTAATCAATGCGCGGGAGGCTATAGCTCAAACAGGAGCACTAGGGGTAAACAAGGACCGCCCGCGCGCACCTATTTGACGGTAAGATAAACGGAAACAAGGGGACTTTCTTATCAGATTCAGGGTGCGGGGCCTATGCGTATGTATCACAAAACTAGGGTCGATGAAGACCCGGGGGGCAGGATAGTAACAGCCGAAGAATTAAGGTGTGGTGCGCATCATGTGGTGACGGTCGATAACACTCGACACCCGTCAAATCGTTTCGTGATGCGACATCTGGAGCTACACGAGAATTATAGTATCAAGATATGAGCACGACTACTACCCATGGGGCCCGGAATGGACCTCATTCTGGGATCTGGGTCAATAGTGGTTTCAGACCCTAAACAACGGGAAGCCTGAAATCGAATTTAGAAGAAATACGATCACGTGGGGGGAACGGGGGAAGAAACCCCACTCACTGATCAATAGGTCAGCAGCCCACCTGGCATCAGCAGAAGGAGGGAAATTCTGGTAAACGCGGAAGGATTATCTACGATCCTGGAGGGGATTAACACATGCCCGTCTACTAGCAAAGCCGGAATTTGTAGGGAAGGTCGGAGGCGGAGCCGGGGGAGAATATTTCCAAAGGCATAGCGAAAATATGTGGTTTGCGCGACCCGAGGAAAGAGTACGCCGGGAGGCGCGTGTTCCAACGGGCACGAGATGAATGTTAGGGGTACAGTAGTCCAACAGACGCACGCGAAGGAGGAAAGCGCGGACCTCCAGGGGCGGGGCGAAGAAACGGGCGGACGAACAAGACCACGAGAAAGCAAAAAAGAGAAATAGGGAACGCGGCGTCACCCACTTACCTGGGAGCAGAGGGCGGGTGGGAGGACCGTGACAAGACAGAGTAAAAAGACATCTTCGGGGCGGAATTGCCGGTCGAGCTCCGCGGATGAGTCGCCCGCTGGAGTCGCGGAGCTGAAGGGCGATTCATCCGCGGATGAGTCGCCCACTGGCTGGAGTCGCGGAGCTGCAGGCTAATCAAATCAAAAGAAAGCCATGAGCAGAGATGTAATACCTGTTTACCAATGAAGCCACTTTTTCTTGGACGGTTCAAAACGGGTCTGCGGAAATATTCTTTACGCTTTTTTTCAGAGACCACCCCATTGTCACGATGCTTAAAGCTGATACGGCTTTCAAGAGATTCGATTGTATTATTCTTCTCTTGTAAAGGGCGCTTGTACGAACTATATTTTATGCTTGTGTCTATTTGTAAGCCATTTGGGTTTTCCGCGCATTGGTTATGAACACAAGTATGTGTGCGCCCAGGTTTGTCTCGAGAAAATTCGCCTTTTGATATTTGAGATTGTCTCCGTATGCTTGTATCAAGAAAAATCATTAAATTGTATCCGCTTTACTTTTTATCAGCAATTCTTTGTCCGCAACGGGAGGTGCATGCGTCGTCTAAAACTTTGACCAAATAAATTCTTGAACGAAGTTTCAGGTGATCTATAAAAGAAAATTCTGCTCATCGATCCGAGAGCAGCTGAGTACTCGAATATTACTGGTCTAAAAAATTAAAAAGCAGTTATGTAAAATTGTTTGGTCACTGGTGTCATCATGTTATCGATATTCAGAAATCGATCGAGATGTGATTATTGGTCTAAAACTTTTCAAGTTTGGTCATTTTCATTCGATCGTCATTCGGTCATCACGGTCTCAAACAAGCAGATCAAATAGCCGTTTCCCAAGCGCGAGACCCTTTCCTTTTTTGAGAAAAGGAAGGAAGAGGCTGTTTTGACTTTTTTTTCCGCAGGTAATATTCGTATCGTTGCCCGCCAATTACGCGTGCTTGAGCTCTCCGCGCATGCTTACGCTAGAGAATCCGCGGAAGCAACTGTGATATTTCTTTGCTTTTTATTTTTGGGGAAGCTGTTTTCGTTTTCTTTACCCGCCGATTACTCACGCTTTGGCTTTCCGCGCATCCGCAATATTTAATCGGCGGAAGAAGCTGTTTTCTCTTTGGCGCTTTGTACTTTATTTTTTAGAAAGCTATTTTGATATTCTTTATCCGCCTATTACTGACGTGTTTGCTTTCCGCGCATGCCTAATACAGAATCCGCGGAAGAAGCTGTTTTGCTTTGACGCCTTTTGCTTTACTTTAAAGAAAGGCATTTTCATATTCTTTGTCCGCCCATTACTTAGCCTTTGTCTTTCCGCGCATGCCTAATACAGAATCCGCGAAGATGGCTGTGTTTCCGTTGACACTATTTGCTTAATTTTTTAGAAAGCTGTTTTGCTTTTCTTTATATAACCGAACTTGCGCTTCGACTCTCTCCGCGCATGCCTTCAGCTCGGCACTCCAGCGGGCAACTCATCCGTGGATGACTCGCCCTTCCGCCCGGCACTCCAGCGGGCAACTCAACGGCGGATGACCCGCCCTTCAGCTTGGCACTCCCGCGGGCAACTCATCCGCGGATGACTCGCCCTTCAGCTCGGCACTCCAGCGGGCAAGTCATCCGCGGATGACCCGCCCTTTAGCTCGGCACTCCAGCGGACATCTCATCCGCGGATGACTCGTCCTTCAGCTCGGCGCTTCAGCGGGCAACTCATCCGCGGATGACTCGCCCTTCAGCTGCCTCGGCACTCCAGCGGGCAACTCCTCCGCGGATGACTCGCCCTTCAGCTCGGCGCTCCAGCGGGCGAACTCATCCGCGGATGACCCGCCCTTCAGCTCGGCACTCCAGCGGGCAACTCATCCGCGGATAACCCGCCCTTCAGCTCGGCACTCCAGCGGGCAACTCCTCCGCGGATGACTCGCCCTTCAGCTCGGCGCTCCAGCGGGCATCTTCGCATCCGCGGATGACTCGCCCTTCAGCTCGGCACTCCAACGGGCATCTCCGCATCCGCGGATGACCCGCCCTTCAGCTCGGCGCTTCAGCGGGCATCTCCGCATCCGCGGATCACTCGCCCTTCAGCTTGGCACTCCAGCGGACATCTCATCCGCGGATGACCCGCCCTTCAGCTCGGCACTTCAGCGGGCAACCCATCCGCGGATGACTCGCCCTTCACCTTGGCACTCCAGCGGGCAACTCATCCGCGGATGACCCGCCCTTCAGCTCGGCACTCCAGCGGGCAACCAGAGTACAGTATATTGCTTACCGTGGCGGGCCGGCCCGGGGCCGTAGCTCACCACTCCGGGCCGCATGCGGGCCGATGGAATATATGGATGCGGGCCGTGACGTTTGATATGAAATACCAAAATTTATGCAAAATTATGCGATTTTTACAATATCACCATACTTGAAATTAAATTTTTGGAGCGGGCAATTTTGGAGACTGGCCGTATTGGCCGAAAGCGGGCCAGTGGATTTGCTGATTGCGGGCTGTAAAGAAGAAAAAAACAATACACACTGCGGGCAACTCATCCGCGGATGACCCGCCCTTCAGCTCGGCACTCCAGCGGGCAACTCCTCCGCGGATGACCCGCCCTTCAGCTCGGCATCTCAACGGACAATTCATCCGCGGATGACCCGCCCTTCAGCTCGGCACTTCAGCGGGCAACTCCTCCGCGTATGACTTGCCCTTCAGCTCGGCACTCCAGCGGGCAAGTCATCCGCGGATGACCCGCCCTTCAGCTCGTCACTCCAGCGGGCAACCGGGGCAAGTCATCCGCGGATGGCTCGCCCTTCAGCTCGGCGCTCCAGCGCAGGGAACATATCAAACTTTTAGGTTGTACGGCCAACACATGAAAATCCCATCGGCCGACCTTCGGCCGGGCCGGCCAGTTCGCATGTAAACACACTATTCGATGAAAATGATATTATCATATGTCATTTTTGGATTTATATATATTTCAAAAAAATCAGGGTTTAGTGATATTTATGCGCGAAATAGGGATACATAAAGGCAACACGGTAGAAAAGGCAACACACATGTATCATTCTTTATTCAAATATTTACGAGTAGAGTACTTTTCACCCTATACCGTCGAGGCATGACTGATACTATCAGTCAGGGCGGTCGACAAATCCTACTATTTTATTCATCATTCTCATCTTCCTCATCTGCATCATTCTCTTCTTCCTCAGAATCGGCAGTGGCCGCTTCCTTGCCCTTCGCCGTCGGTTCGCTCTTCTGTTTTGGCTTCGTCTCGGCGTCCTGATCGGGCTCGTTGTCGAAATTGATCAGCCGTTGCTGCGCAGAGCTGACCATGAACTGGTCGTGGTCGTGGTCGAAGCCGATCGCGTTCATACCACACCTCATGGCGGCCATGGACGTCGAGCCGACGCCGCAGCAAGCGTCGAGAATCCAGTTGAGTGGATGGCCGTTCTCATCCATCTTGCCCGGATTGTCACCGAGCATGTGGCACTGGATCAGCTCCATCACCAGAGCTTGGGGTTTCTGATGGTTATTCACGGCTTTGTTGTCGCGTTTGAACATCTGGTGCACAACCGGGAAGCCGCGCAAAAGTGACGCGCGGCTCACACGTTCACCTTCTCCAGTATCAAAGTTGAACATCCACTCCGGCTTTTTAGTAGACTCCCCCTGGGCATCGCTCTTTACATGGTACCCAGGACGCCACATTCAACGTCATTGTAGCGCACGGTCCTGTTGGGGTTCATGTTCACGTTCTGCTTGTGCCAGAAGAACCGCTCCGCGCGGCCGGAGCAGTAATTGTCAATCACCTCCAGGAAATCGCTTTGTTGGACGAAACCGCAAAAGATAGCGATAGTCCATGCCGGGGCGGTGGTCTTGGCGTTGAAAGACTCCAGGAACGGTTGCACCTCCTCTTTGGTCATCGCGTCGGGAGTCTTCTCCTTGTCAAGGGCGTAATTGCAGTCGATGATCGTCCCCGTGAAGGGCAGCCTCGGGACGTCCTTCATATCGCTCATGCTGCCCTTGACGATCTTCCAACGAGGGAACATCGGCACGTTCGTCTCATGTGTGGGCTCGTCCTCCTCAAGGCCTGCCTCTCCTGGAACCTTAAGCTCCGGCCCCTCGGTCCGCGCCTCCCGATAGAGTTTGATGTCGACTTTCACCTCGACCTGTTGCAAGCCTAGGATGTGCCCCGCGCGTGGCGCCTGCGCTTCTTGGAGATTCGCCCGCGCGTTCTCGACGTAATTCAAGATCGCGTGCGGAACTTCCTCAGACCCCCCCCGGCGCGCTCCCCCCTGAGTTGAAGGTAAGCAGCCGATCAACGACTCGATTTTCTCTTGGGAGCTCCAGTAGGGGGTGAACTCGGCCTTGAATGCGTCCCAGGTTTGCAATCCC
The DNA here is from genome assembly GCA_001247695.2 of Cymbomonas tetramitiformis. NCBI lineage: Eukaryota > Viridiplantae > Chlorophyta > Pyramimonadophyceae > Pyramimonadales > Pyramimonadaceae > Cymbomonas > Cymbomonas tetramitiformis. The sequence continues at coordinate 2,387 of LGRX02000590.1, read as the reverse complement.
GCCGCGGACACCAAGTGCTTCTGCACCATGCGTTCCTTCTTGAACTGGCTTATCATCAGGCCCCCCTCTTTTACTGACAACTCCTTCTGAATAATCAGGCGCAGATACGTGTCCACCTTGTCGAACTCCGCCTCCCCCGCCAAGCCGCCCAAGTTAATCCAGAACGTCATACCCATAGATTTGGCATTGTGGAGAAACTGAGCTTCTTCCACCAAAATGCCTGCCCCTTTAGACGAGCCCGCTCCGTGGTCCCCGCCTCCTCGTTGCACCTCGTCTTCCATCTGCAAGTAAAAAAAACATTTTTAGAATGTCTTAAAATATAGAAAAGGATGCTTTGGGGGGTAAACACTGTTTGAAGCAAAAGTAAAAAGTAATTTACCTGTCGGTTGGAGGTGCCTTTTTTGCCAGCTTTCTTGGCGGGTCCCTTAGCGGGCGAAGATGAGGCCTTGCGCTTTTTGGTCTTCGAAGCCAAAGGGTTTTTCATGCCCTTCAGGTCAAACCTTTTGTAAGCCTCCATGATGCTAACGCAGAGGTCCCACGTCTGCGGCCGGAAATTGGCAATTGTCCAGTGCATGAAGTAGTGGTTGATTTGCGTGCCGCCGAACACGTAATGCTTGGACATCGCTACTTCCTTCACATGCGTCTCCATCGACTGGTTCAAGTGAGACATTACGGGGTACCAACTTGTGACCCGATCGAGGTGAGCGTTGATGTCATCCTCCAGCGTCTTCACCGTCACCTCTACCTCAGGGAGGGTCTCAAGGTCTCCCTCGCGCTCAGACGTCTCCACATCCTCGATGTACTGGAATCCCTTGGGATATTTCTCGATATCCGGGACTGCAAATCCATGCTCTGATTCGAACTCCGCCATTTTTTGCACCAGCCCTCCGACCTCGTAATACCCAGGTTGATAAGAGGTACCCTCTTCGGTGTCCTCGGGGACACCGGCGACGAACTCGGAGATCAACGCATCTCGGTAAACCTTGTACACGACCCCATTCTTTTCGAAAAGGGTCGAACGAAGCCCTTGCATGAACTGAGTGTGGTCTTTGCCTTTCGTCTTCTGGTCGATTTGGTTCTGCATCTCGCCTAAGAACCGAATCATGTCAGGCGTGAGACCGATGTAGATCTTGCTCTCGAAGAACTGGAAAGCTATCTCCAACGGGATTTCCTCGTGACACTCGTCGGTGGCTTGATAACAGTGCTGGTGCCCAAAAACCTTGCCTCTGTATTTTCCCGCGAGAGCTTTTTTTATGGAGAATTCGGCACGGGTTTTGACATCGTCGATCGCAACAAGACCCGCATTGAAAGGGGCCCACGGGTTCTCCTTCCTGCTGTTCTTGATCTCGTTCACCCAGCCCCTCTCTTGATCCCGGCGGGCCTCGTACCCCGTCGCGTGGTACAGGCATCCAATGGGGAGACGAAACACACTCCCTTGCTCCGCCGCCTCGTCGGTCGACATCGGGTTCGGCCACCGGTGCTCCATCTCGATTTGCCTGCACAGCTTTGCTTTCTCCTCAAAATCCATCTTTGCTGCATGCTCCACCGTTAGCTTAGCGTGCCACCCATGTGCAGCCACCTCGGCTGCCTTCCTTGCCTCAGATGGGGTGGCCACTTGAGACATATCCACATTGGCGCCCGCTCCAGTAAAAGCTCTGGAGCCACTAGGTCCTTGAAGGGCGCGTTCGGCAGCACGCTGCACATCCGTTCTCCTGGCAGCCTGGGACAAGACGAAACTGTTCATTAGCTAATGAAAGCCTCCGCCCCGGTCAGGGCTCAGGGCGCGCGGTTCGAGGCGGAAGGCGTTCATTAGCTAATGAACGCCTTCCGCCCCGGTCAGGGCTCAGGGCGCGCGGTTCGAGGCGGAAGGCGTTCATTAGCTAATGAACGCCTTCCGCCCCGGTCAGGGCTCAGGGCGCGCGGTTCGAGGCGGAAGGCGTTCATTAGCTAATGAACGCTTTCCGCCCCGGTCCAGGCGCAGGGCGCGCGTTTCGGGGCCGAAAGCGTTCATTAGCTAATGAACACTTTACGCCCCGGTCCAGGCGCAGGGCGCGCGTTTCGGGGCCGAAAGCGTTCATTAGCTAATGAACGCTTTCCGCCCCGGTCAGGGCTCAGGGCGCGCGTTTCGAGGCCGAAAGCGTTCATTAGCTAATGAACGCCTTCCGCCCCGGTCCAGGCGCAGGGCGCGCGTTTCGAGGCCGAAAGCGTTCATTAGCTAATGAACGCCTTCCGCCCCGGTCCAGGCGCAGGGCGCGCGTTTCGAGGCCGAAAGCGTTCATTAGCTAATGAACGCCTTACGCCCCGGTCCAGGCGCAGGGCATGAAAGGGACGTACCGAAGCCTCTACAACAGGTATCTCGCCAGCAAGTCCGAGGTCATCGATCACTG